>CAWUOW010000393.1:0-22126 GCA_963924055.1 Drosophila limbata
TTTTGCGTCAATATTAATAAATTGACTCAACAATCTGAGTTTTGTGTAAAAAGTGTTTTTGAAAAATTTCATCGAACCCCCCTTCATGGCTTATGATCAAAAACTACGAAATTTGAAAACTCCGATAAGTTCGCAGAAACTCAACCGATTAACATGCGGAATGTCTTTTTGTTCATAATTTTGCGTCAATATTAATAAATTGACTCAACAATCTGAGTTTTGTAAAAAAAGTGTTTTTGAAAAATTTCATCGAACCCCCCTTCATGGCTTATGATCAAAAACTACGAAATTTGAAAACTCCGATAAGTTCGCAGAAACTCAACCGATCAACATGCGGACTGTCTTTTTGTTCATAATTTTGCGTCAATATTAATAAATTGACTCAACAATCTGAGTTTTGTAAAAAAAGTGTTTCTGAAAAATTTCATCGAACCCCCTTCATGGCTTATGATTAAAAACTACGAAATTTGAAAACTCCGATAAGTTCGCAGAAAATCAACCGATTAACATGCGGAATGTCTTTTTGTTCATAATTTTGCGTCAATATTAATAAATTGACTCAACAATCTGAGTTTTGTAAAAAAGTGTTTTTGAAAAATTTCATCGAACCCCCCTTCATGGCTTATGATCAAAAACTACGAAATTTGAAAACTCCCATAAGTTCGCAGAAACTCAACCGATTAACATGCGGAATGTCTTTTTGTTCATAATTTTGCGTCAATATTAATAAATTGACTAAACAAAGTGAGTTTTGTAAAAAAAGTGTTTTTGAAAATTTTCATCGAACCCCCCTTCATGGCTTATGATCAAAAACTACGAAATTTGAAAACTCCCATAAGTTCGCAGAAACTCAACCGATTAACATGCGGAATGTCTTTTTGTTCATAATTTTCGTCAATATTAATAAATTGACTCAACAATCTGAGTTTTGTAAAAAAAGTGTTTTTGAAAAATTTCATCGAACCCCCCTTCATGGCTTATGATCAAAAACTACGAAATTTGAAAACTCCCATAAGTTCGCAGAAACTCAACCGATTGACATGCGGAATGTCTTTTTGTTCATAATTTTGTGTCAATATTAATAAACTGACTCAAAAATATGAGTTTTGTAAAAAAAAGTGTTTTTGAAAAATTTCATCGAACCCCCCTTCATGGCTTATGATCAAAAACTACGAAATGTGAAAACTCCGATAAGTTCGCAGAAACTCAAGCGATTAACATGCGGAATGTCTTTTTGTTCATAATTTTGCGTCAATATTAATAAATTGACTCAACAATCTGAGTTTTGTAAAAAAAGTGTTTTTGAAAAATTTCATCAACCCCCCTTCATGGCTTATGATCAAAAACTACGAAATTTGAAAACTCCAATAAGTTCGCAGAAACTCAACCGATTAACATGCGGTATGTCTTTTTGTTCATAATTTTGCGTCAATATTAATAAATTGACTCAACAATCTGAGTTTTGTTAAAAAAGTGTATTTGAAAAATTTCATCGAACCCCCTTCATGGCTTATGATCAAAAACTACGAAATTTGAAAACTCCCATAAGTTCGCAGAAACTCAACCGATTAACATGCGGAATGTCTTTTTGTTCTTAATTTTGCGTCAATATTAATAAATTGACTAAACAAAGTGAGTTTTGTAAAAAAAAGTGTTTTTGAAAAATTTCATCGAACCCCCCTTCATGGCTTATGATCAAAAACTACGAAATTTGAAAACTCCGATAAGTTCGCAGAAACTCAACCGATTAACATGCGGAATGTCTTTTTGTTCATAATTTTGCGTCAATATTAATAAATTGACTCAACAATCTGAGTTTTGTAAAAAAAGTGTTTTTGAAAAATTTCATCGAACCCCCCTTCATGGCTTATGATCAAAAACTACGAAATTTGAAAACTCCGATAAGTTCGCAGAAACTCAACCGATTAACATGCGGAATGTCTTTTTGTTCATAATTTTGCGTCAATATTAATAAATTGACTCAACAATCTGAGTTTTGTAAAAAAAGTGTTTTTGAAAAATTTCATCGAACCCCCCTTCATGGCTTATGATCAAAAACTACGAAATTTGAAAACTCCGATAAGTTCGCAGAAACTCAAGCGATTAACATGCGGAATGTCTTTTTGTTCATAATTTTGCGTCAATATTAATAAACTGACTCAAAAATATGAGTTTTGTAAAAAAGTGTTTTTGAAAAATTTCATCGAACCCCCCTTCATGGCTTATGATCAAAAACTACGAAATTTGAAAACTCCGATAAGTTCGCAGAAACTCAACCGATTAACATGCGGAATGTCTTTTTGTTCATAATTTTGCGTCAATATTAATAAATTGACTCAACAATCTGAGTTTTGTAAAAAAAGTGTTTTTGAAAAATTTCATCGAACCCCCCTTCATGGCTTATGATCAAAAACTACGAAATTTGAAAACTCCGATAAGTTCGGAGAAACTCAACCGATTAACATGCGGAATGTCTTTTTGTTCATAATTTTGCGTCAATATTAATAAACTGACTCAAAAATATGAGTTTTGTAAAAAAGTGTTTTTGAAAAATTTCATCGAACCCCCCTTCATGGCTTATGATCAAAAACTACGAAATTTGAAAACTCCGATAAGTTCGCAGAAACTCAACCGATTAACATGCGGAATGTCTTTTTGTTCATAATTTTGCGTCAATATTAATAAATTGACTCAACAATCTGAGTTTTGTAAAAAAAGTGTTTTTGAAAAATTTCATCGAACCCCCCTTCATGGCTTATGATCAAAAACTACGAAATTTGAAAACTCCGATAAGTTCGGAGAAACTCAACCGATTAACATGCGGTATGTCTTTTTGTTCATAATTTTGCGTCAATATTAATAAATTGACTTAACAATCTGAGTTTTGTAAAAAAAGTGTTTTTGAAAAATTTCATCGAACCTCCCTTCATGGCTTATGATCAAAAACTACGAAATTTGAAAACTCCCATAAGTTCGCAGAAACTCAACCGATTAACATGCGGAATGTCTTTTTGTTCATAATTTTGCGTCAATATTAATAAATTGACTCAACAATCTGAGTTTTGTAAAAAAGTGTTTTTGAAAAATTTCATCGAACCCCCCTTCATGGCTTATGATCAAAAACTACGAAATTTGAAAACTCCGATAAGTTCGCAGAAACTCAAGCGATTAACATGCGGAATGTCTTTTTGTTCATAATTTTGCGTCAATATTAATAAATTGACTCAACAATCTGAGTTTTGTAAAAAAAGTGTTTTTGAAAAGTTTTATCGACCCCCCTTCATGGCTTATGATCAAAAACTACGAAATTTGAAAACTCCAATAAGTTCGCAGAAACTCAACCGATTAACATGCGGTATGTCTTTTTGTTCATAATTTTGCGTCAATATTAATAAATTGACTCAACAATCTGAGTTTTGTTAAAAAAGTGTATTTGAAAAATTTCATCGAACCCCCTTCATGGCTTATGATCAAAAACTACGAAATTTGAAAACTCCAATAAGTTCGCAGAAACTCAACCGATTAACATGCGGAATGTCTTTTTGTTCATAATTTTGCGTCAATATTAATAAATTGACTCAACAATCTGAGTTTTGTAAAAAAGTGTTTTTGAAAAATTTCATCGAACCCCCCTTCATGGCTTATGATCAAAAACTACGAAATTTGAAAACTCCGATAAGTTCGCAGAAACTCAAGCGATTAACATGCGGAATGTCTTTTTGTTCATAATTTTGCGTCAATATTAATAAATTGACTCAACAATCTGAGTTTTGTAAAAAAAGTGTTTTTGAAAAGTTTTATCGACCCCCCTTCATGGCTTATGATCAAAAACTACGAAATTTGAAAACTCCAATAAGTTCGCAGAAACTCAACCGATTAACATGCGGTATGTCTTTTTGTTCATAATTTTGCGTCAATATTAATAAATTGACTCAACAATCTGAGTTTTGTTAAAAAAGTGTATTTGAAAAATTTCATCGAACCCCCTTCATGGCTTATGATCAAAAACTACGAAATTTGAAAACTCCAATAAGTTCGCAGAAACTCAACCGATTAACATGCGGTATGTCTTTTTGTTCATAATTTTGCGTCAATATTAATAAATTGACTCAACAATCTGAGTTTTGTTAAAAAAGTGTATTTGAAAAATTTCATCGAACCCCCTTCATGGCTTATGATCAAAAACTACGAAATTTGAAAACTCCCATAAGTTCGCAGAAACTCAACCGATTAACATGCGGAATGTCTTTTTGTTCATAATTTTGCGTCAATATTAATAAACTGACTCAAAAATATGAGTTTTGTAAAAAAAGTGTTTTTGAAAAATTTCATCGAACTCCCCTTCATGGCTTATGATCAAAAACTACGAAATTTGAAAACTCCGATAAGTTCGCAGAAACTCAACCGATTAACATGCGGAATGTCTTTTTGTTCATAATTTTGCGTCAATATTAATAAATTGACTCAACAATCTGAGTTTTGTAAAAAAAGTGATTTTGAAAAATTTCATCGAACCTCCCTTCATGGCTTATGATCAAAAACTACGAAATTTGAAAACTCCCATAAGTTCGCAGAAACTCAACCGATTAACATGCGGAATGTCTTTTTGTTCTTAATTTTGCGTCAATATTAATAAATTGACTAAACAAAGTGAGTTTTGTAAAAAAAGTGTTTTTGAAAAATTTCATCGAACCCCCCTTCATGGCTTATGATCAAAAACTACGAAATTTGAAAACTCCGATAAGTTCGCAGAAACTCAACCGATTAACATGCGGAATGTCTTTTTGTTCATAATTTTGCGTCAATATTAATAAATTGACTCAACAATCTGAGTTTTGTAAAAAAAGTGTTTTTGAAAAATTTCATCGAACCCCCCTTCATGGCTTATGATCAAAAACTACGAAATTTGAAAACTCCGATAAGTTCGCAGAAACTCAAGCGATTAACATGCGGAATGTCTTTTTGTTCATAATTTTGCGTCAATATTAATAAATTGACTCAACAATCTGAGTTTTGTAAAAAAAGTGTTTTTGAAAAATTTTATCGACCCCCCTTCATGGCTTATGATCAAAAACTACGAAATTTGAAAACTCCAATAAGTTCGCAGAAACTCAACCGATTAACATGCGGTATGTCTTTTTGTTCATAATTTTGCGTCAATATTAATAAATTGACTCAACAATCTGAGTTTTGTTAAAAAAGTGTATTTGAAAAATTTCATCGAACCCCCTTCATGGCTTATGATCAAAAACTACGAAATTTGAAAACTCCCATAAGTTCGCAGAAACTCAACCGATTAACATGCGGAATGTCTTTTTGTTCTTAATTTTGCGTCAATATTAATAAATTGACTAAACAAAGTGAGTTTTGTAAAAAAAGTGTTTTTGAAAAATTTCATCGACCCCCCTTCATGGCTTATGATCAAAAACTACGAAATTTGAAAACTACGATAAGTTCGCAGAAACTCAACCGATTAACATGCGGTATGTCTTTTTGTTCATAATTTTGCGTCAATATTAATAAATTGACTCAACAATCTGAGTTTTGTAAAAAAGTGTTTTTGAAAAATTTCATCGAACCCCCCTTCATGGCTTATGATCAAAAACTACGAAATTTGAAAACTCCCATAAGTTCGCAGAAACTCAACCGATTAACATGCGGAATGTCTTTTTGTTCATAATTTTGCGTCAATATTAATAAATTGACTAAACAAAGTGAGTTTTGTAAAAAAAGTGTTTTTGAAAATTTTCATCGAACCCCCCTTCATGGCTTATGATAAAAAACTACGAAATTTGAAAACTCCGATAAGTTCGCAGAAACTCAAGCGATTAACATGCGGAATGTCTTTTTGTTCATAATTTTGCGTCAATATTAATAAACTGACTCAAAAATATGAGCTTTGTAAAAAAAATGTTTTTGAAAAATTTCATCGAACTCCCCTTCATGGCTTATGATCAAAAACTACGAAATTTGAAAACTCCGATAAGTTCGCAGAAACTCAACCGATTAACATGCGGAATGTCTTTTTGTTCAAAATTTTGCGTCAATATTAATAAATTGACTCAACAATCTGAGTTTTGTAAAAAAAGTGTTTTTGAAAAGTTCATCGAACCCCCCTTCATGGCTTATGATCAAAAACTACGAAATTTGAAAACTCCCATAAGTTCGCAGAAACTCAACCGATTAACATGCGGAATGTCTTTTTGTTCATAATTTTGCGTCAATATTAATAAATTGACTCAACAATCTGAGTTTTGTAAAAAAAGTGTTTTTGAAAAATTTCATCGAACCCCCTTCATGGCTTATGATTAAAAACTACGAAATTTGAAAACTCCGATAAGTTCGCAGAAAATCAACCGATTAACATGCGGAATGTCTTTTTGTTCATAATTTTGCGTCAATATTAATAAATTGACTCAACAATCTGAGTTTTGTAAAAAAGTGTTTTTGAAAATTTTCATCGAACCCCCCTTCATGGCTTATGATCAAAAACTACGAAATTTGAAAACTCCGATAAGTTCGCAGAAACTCAAGCGATTAACATGCGGAATGTCTTTTTGTTCATAATTTTGCGTCAATATTAATAAACAGACTCAAAAATATGAGCTTTGTAAAAAAAGTGTTTTTGAAAAATTTCATCGAACTCCCCTTCATGGCTTATGATCAAAAACTACGAAATTTGAAAACTCCGATAAGTTCGCAGAAACTCAACCGATTAACATGCGGAATGTCTTTTTGTTCATAATTTTGCGTCAATATTAATAAATTGACTCAACAATCTGAGTTTTGTAAAAAAAGTGTTTTTGAAAAGTTCATCGAACCCCCCTTCATGGCTTATGATCAAAAACTACGAAATTTGAAAACTCCCATAAGTTCGCAGAAACTCAACCGATTAACATGCGGAATGTCTTTTTGTTCATAATTTTCGTCAATATTAATAAATTGACTCAACAATCTGAGTTTTGTAAAAAAAGTGTTTTTGAAAAATTTCATCGAACCCCCCTTCATGGCTTATGATCAAAAACTACGAAATTTGAAAACTCCCATAAGTTCGCAGAAACTCAACCGATTGACATGCGGAATGTCTTTTTGTTCATAATTTTGAGTCAATATTAATAAACTGACTCAAAAATATGAGTTTTGTAAAAAAAAGTGTTTTTGAAAAATTTCATCGAACCCCCCTTCATGGCTTATGATCAAAAACTACGAAATTTGAAAACTCCGATAAGTTCGCAGAAACTCAAGCGATTAACATGCGGAATGTCTTTTTGTTCATAATTTTGCGTCAATATTAATAAATTGACTCAACAATCTGAGTTTTGTAAAAAAAGTGTTTTTGAAAAATTTCATCGACCCCCCTTCATGGCTTATGATCAAAAACTACGAAATTTGAAAACTCCAATAAGTTCGCAGAAACTCAACCGATTAACATGCGGTATGTCTTTTTGTTCATAATTTTGCGTCAATATCAATAAATTGACTCAACAATCTAAGTTTTGTTAAAAAAGTGTATTTGAAAAATTTCATCGAACCCCCTTCATGGCTTATGATCAAAAACTACGAAATTTGAAAACTCCCATAAGTTCGCAGAAACTCAACCGATTAACATGCGGAATGTCTTTTTGTTCTTAATTTTGCGTCAATATTAATAAATTGACTAAACAAAGTGAGTTTTGTAAAAAAAAGTGTTTTTGAAAAATTTCATCGATCCCCCTTCATGGCTTATGATCAAAAACTACGAAATTTGAAAACTCCGATAAGTTCGCAGAAACTCAACCGATTAACATGCGGAATGTCTTTTTGTTCATAATTTTGCGTCAATATTAATAAATTGACTCAACAATCTGAGTTTTGTAAAAAAAGTGTTTTTGAAAAATTTCATCGAACCCCCCTTCATGGCTTATGATCAAAAACTTCGAAATTTGAAAACTCCGATAAGTTCGCAGAAACTCAACCGATTAACATGCGGAATGTCTTTTTGTTCATAATTTTGCATCAATATTAATAAATTGACTCAACAATCTGAGTTTTGTAAAAAAAGTGTTTTTGAAAAATTTCATCGAACCCCCCTTCATGGCTTATGATCAAAAACTACGAAATTTGAAAACTCCGATAAGTTCGCAGAAACTCAAGCGATTAACATGCGGAATGTCTTTTTGTTCATAATTTTGCGTCAATATTAATAAACTGACTCAAAAATATGAGTTTTGTAAAAAAGTGTTTTTGAAAAATTTCATCGAACCCCCCTTCATGGCTTATGATCAAAAACTACGAAATTTGAAAACTCCGATAAGTTCGCAGAAACTCAACCGATTAACATGCGGAATGTCTTTTTGTTCATAATTTTGCGTCAATATTAATAAATTGACTCAACAATCTGAGTTTTGTAAAAAAAGTGTTTTTGAAAAATTTCATCGAACCCCCCTTCATGGCTTATGATCAAAAACTACGAAATTTGAAAACTCCGATAAGTTCGGAGAAACTCAACCGATTAACATGCGGAATGTCTTTTTGTTCATAATTTTGCGTCAATATTAATAAATTGACTCAACAATCTGAGTTTTGTAAAAAAAGTGTTTTTGAAAAATTTCATCGAACCCCCCTTCATGGCTTATGATCAAAAACTACGAAATTTGAAAACTCCCATAAGTTCGCAGAAACTCAACCGATTGACATGCGGAATGTCTTTTTGTTCATAATTTTGAGTCAATATTAATAAACTGACTCAAAAATATGAGTTTTGTAAAAAAAAGTGTTTTTGAAAAATTTCATCGAACCCCCCTTCATGGCTTATGATCAAAAACTACGAAATTTGAAAACTCCGATAAGTTCGCAGAAACTCAAGCGATTAACATGCGGAATGTCTTTTTGTTCATAATTTTGCGTCAATATTAATAAATTGACTCAACAATCTGAGTTTTGTAAAAAAAGTGTTTTTGAAAAATGTCATCGACCCCCCTTCATGGCTTATGATCAAAAACTACGAAATTTGAAAACTCCAATAAGTTCGCAGAAACTCAACCGATTAACATGCGGTATGTCTTTTTGTTCATAATTTTGCGTCAATATTAATAAATTGACTCAACAATCTAAGTTTTGTTAAAAAAGTGTATTTGAAAAATTTCATCGAACCCCCTTCATGGCTTATGATCAAAAACTACGAAATTTGAAAACTCCCATAAGTTCGCAGAAACTCAACCGATTAACATGCGGAATGTCTTTTTGTTCTTAATTTTGCGTCAATATTAATAAATTGACTAAACAAAGTGAGTTTTGTAAAAAAAAGTGTTTTTGAAAAATTTCATCGAACCCCCCTTCATGGCTTATGATCAAAAACTACGAAATTTGAAAACTCCGATAAGTTCGCAGAAACTCAACCGATTAACATGCGGAATGTCTTTTTGTTCATAATTTTGCGTCAATATTAATAAATTGACTCAACAATCTGAGTTTTGTAAAAAAAGTGTTTTTGAAAAATTTCATCGAACCCCCCTTCATGGCTTATGATCAAAAACTACGAAATTTGAAAACTCCGATAAGTTCGCAGAAACTCAACCGATTAACATGCGGAATGTCTTTTTGTTCATAATTTTGCGTCAATATTAATAAATTGACTCAACAATCTGACTTTTGTAAAAAAAGTGTTTTTGAAAAATTTCATCGAACCCCCCTTCATGGCTTATGATCAAAAACTACGAAATTTGAAAACTCCGATAAGTTCGCAGAAACTCAAGCGATTAACATGCGGAATGTCTTTTTGTTCATAATTTTGCGTCAATATTAATAAACTGACTCAAAAATATGAGTTTTGTAAAAAAGTGTTTTTGAAAAATTTCATCGAACCCCCCTTCATGGCTTATGATCAAAAACTACGAAATTTGAAAACTCCGATAAGTTCGCAGAAACTCAACCGATTAACATGCGGAATGTCTTTTTGTTCATAATTTTGCGTCAATATTAATAAATTGACTCAACAATCTGAGTTTTGTAAAAAAAGTGTTTTTGAAAAATTTCATCGAACCCCCCTTCATGGCTTATGATCAAAAACTACGAAATTTGAAAACTCCGATAAGTTCGGAGAAACTCAACCGATTAACATGCGGAATGTCTTTTTGTTCATAATTTTGCGTCAATATTAATAAATTGACTCAACAATCTGAGTTTTGTAAAAAAAGTGTTTTTGAAAAATTTCATCGAACCCCCCTTCATGGCTTATGATCAAAAACTACGAAAATTGAAAACTCCCATAAGTTCGCAGAAAGTCAAGCGATTAACATGCGGAATGTTTTTTTGTTCATAATTTTGCGTCAATATTAATAAACTGACTCAAAAATATGAGTTTTGTAAAAAAGTGTTTTTGAAAAATTTCATCGAACCCCCCTTCATGGCTTATGATCAAAAACTACGAAATTTGAAAACTCCCATAAGCTCGCAGAAACTCAAGCGATTAACATGCGGAATGTCTTTTTGTTCATAATTTTGCGTCAATATTAATAAACTGACTCAAAAATATGAGTTTTGTAAAAAAAGTGTTTTTGAAAAATTTCATCGAACTCCCCTTCATGGCTTATGATCAAAAACTACGAAATTTGAAAACTCCGATAAGTTCGCAGAAACTCAACCGATTAACATGCGGAATGTCTTTTTGTTCATAATTTTGCGTCAATATTAATAAATTGACTCAACAATCTGAGTTTTGTAAAAAAAGTGTTTTTGAAAAATTTCATCGAACCTCCCTTCATGGCTTATGATCAAAAACTACGAAATTTGAAAACTCCCATAAGTTCGCAGAAACTCAACCGATTAACATGCGGAATGTCTTTTTGTTCTTAATTTTGCGTCAATATTAATAAATTGACTAAACAAAGTGAGTTTTGTAAAAAAAGTGTTTTTGAAAAATTTCATCGAACCCCCCTTCATGGCTTATGATCAAAAACTACGAAATTTGAAAACTCCAATAAGTTCGCAGAAACTCAACCGATTAACATGCGGTATGTCTTTTTGTTCATAATTTTGCGTCAATATTAATAAATTGACTCAACAATCTGAGTTTTGTTAAAAAAGTGTATTTGAAAAATTTCATCGAACCCCCTTCATGGCTTGTGATCAAAAACTACGAAATTTGAAAACTCCCATAAGTTCGCAGAAACTCAACCGATTAACATGCGGAATGTCTTTTTGTTCTTAATTTTGCGTCAATATTAATAAATTGACTAAACAAAGTGAGTTTTGTAAAAAAAGTGTTTTTGAAAAATTTCATCGAACCCCCCTTCATAGCTTATGATCAGAAACTACGAAATTTGAAAACTCCGATAAGTTCGCAGAAACTCAACCGATTAACATGCGGAATGTCTTTTTGTTCTTAATTTTGCGTCAATATTAATAAATTGACTAAACAAAGTGAGTTTTGTAAAAAAAGTGTTTTTGAAAAATTTCATCGAACCCCCCTTCATGGCTTATGATCAAAAACTACGAAATTTGAAAACTCCGATAAGTTCGCAGAAACTCAACCGATTAACATGCGGAATGTCTTTTTGTTCTTAATTTTGCGTCAATATTAATAAATTGACTAAACAAAGTGAGTTTTGTAAAAAAAGTGTTTTTGAAAAATTTCATCGAACCCCCCTTCATGGCTTATGATCAAAAACTACGAAATTTGAAAACTCCGATAAGTTCGCAGAAACTCAACCGATTAACATGCGGAATGTCTTTTTGTTCATAATTTTGCGTCAATATTAATAAATTGACTCAACAATCTGAGTTTTGTAAAAAAAGTGTTTTTGAAAAATTTCATCGAACCCCCCTTCATGGCTTATGATCAAAAACTACGAAATTTGAAAACTCCGATAAGTTCGCAGAAACTCAAGCGATTAACATGCGGAATGTCTTTTTGTTCATAATTTTGCGTCAATATTAATAAATTGACTCAACAATCTGAGTTTTGTAAAAAAAGTGTTTTTGAAAAATTTTATCGACCCCCCTTCATGGCTTATATTCAAAAACTACGAAATTTGAAAACTCCAATAAGTTCGCAGAAACTCAACCGATTAACATGCGGTATGTCTTTTTGTTCATAATTTTGCGTCAATATTAATAAATTGACTCAACAATCTGAGTTTTGTTAAAAAAGTGTATTTGAAAAATTTCATCGAACCCCCTTCATGGCTTGTGATCAAAAACTACGAAATTTGAAAACTCCCATAAGTTCGCAGAAACTCAACCGATTAACATGCGGAATGTCTTTTTGTTCTTAATTTTGCGTCAATATTAATAAATTGACTAAACAAAGTGAGTTTTGTAAAAAAAGTGTTTTTGAAAAATTTCATCGAACCCCCCTTCATAGCTTATGATCAGAAACTACGAAATTTGAAAACTCCGATAAGTTCGCAGAAACTCAACCGATTAACATGCGGAATGTCTTTTTGTTCATAATTTTGCGTCAATATTTATAAATTGACTCAACAATCTGAGTTTTGTAAAAAAAGTGTTTTTGAAAAATTTCATCGAACCCCCCTTCATGGCTTATGATCAAAAACTACGAAATTTGAAAACTCCGATAAGTTCGCAGAAACTCAACCGATTAACATGCGGAATGTCTTTTTGTTCATAATTTTGCGTCAATATTAATAAATTGACTCAACAATCTGAGTTTTGTAAAAAAAGTGTTTTTGAAAAATTTCATCGAACCCCCCTTCATGGCTTATGATCAAAAACTACGAAATTTGAAAACTCCGATAAGTTCGCAGAAACTCAAGCGATTAACATGCGGAATGTCTTTTTGTTCATAATTTTGCGTCAATATTAATAAGCTGACTCAAAAATATGAGTTTTGTAAAAAAGTGTTTTTGAAAAATTTCATCGAACCCCCCTTCATGGCTTATGATCAAAAACTACGAAATTTGAAAACTCCGATAAGTTCGCAGAAACTCAACCGATTAACATGCGGAATGTCTTTTTGTTCATAATTTTGCGTCAATATTAATAAATTGACTCAACAATCTGAGTTTTGTAAAAAAAGTGTTTTTGAAAAATTTCATCGAACCCCCCTTCATGGCTTATGATCAAAAACTACGAAATTTGAAAACTCCGATAAGTTCGGAGAAACTCAACCGATTAACATGCGGAATGTCTTTTTGTTCATAATTTTGCGTCAATATTAATAAATTGACTCAACAATCTGAGTTTTGTAAAAAAAGTGTTTTTGAAAAATTTCATCGAACCCCCCTTCATGGCTTATGATCAAAAACTACGAAAATTGAAAACTCCCATAAGTTCGCAGAAAGTCAAGCGATTAACATGCGGAATGTTTTTTTGTTCATAATTTTGCGTCAATATTAATAAACTGACTCAAAAATATGAGTTTTGTAAAAAAGTGTTTTTGAAAAATTTCATCGAACCCCCCTTCATGGCTTATGATCAAAAACTACGAAATTTGAAAACTCCCATAAGCTCGCAGAAACTCAAGCGATTAACATGCGGAATGTCTTCTTGTTCATAATTTTGCGTCAATATTAATAAACTGACTCAAAAATATGAGTTTTGTAAAAAAAGTGTTTTTGAAAAATTTCATCGAACTCCCCTTCATGGCTTATGATCAAAAACTACGAAATTTGAAAACTCCGATAAGTTCGCAGAAACTCAACCGATTAACATGCGGAATGTCTTTTTGTTCATAATTTTGCGTCAATATTAATAAATTGACTCAACAATCTGAGTTTTGTAAAAAAAGTGTTTTTGAAAAATTTCATCGAACCTCCCTTCATGGCTTATGATCAAAAACTACGAAATTTGAAAACTCCCATAAGTTCGCAGAAACTCAACCGATTAACATGCGGAATGTCTTTTTGTTCTTAATTTTGCGTCAATATTAATAAATTGACTAAACAAAGTGAGTTTTGTAAAAAAAGTGTTTTTGAAAAATTTCATCGAACCCCCCTTCATGGCTTATGATCAAAAACTACGAAATTTGAAAACTCCGATAAGTTCGCAGAAACTCAACCGATTAACATGCGGAATGTCTTTTTGTTCATAATTTTGCGTCAATATTAATAAATTGACTCAACAATCTGAGTTTTGTAAAAAAAGTGTTTTTGAAAAATTTCATCGAACCCCCCTTCATGGCTTATGATCAAAAACTACGAAATTTGAAAACTCCGATAAGTTCGCAGAAACTCAAGCGATTAACATGCGGAATGTCTTTTTGTTCATAACTTTGCGTCAATATTAATAAACTGACTCAAAAATATGAGTTTTGTAAAAAAGTGTTTTTGAAAAATTTCATCGAACCCCCCTTCATGGCTTATGATCAAAAACTACGAAATTTGAAAACTCCGATAAGTTCGCAGAAACTCAACCGATTAACATGCGGAATGTCTTTTTGTTCATAATTTTGCGTCAATATTAATAAATTGACTCAACAATCTGAGTTTTGTAAAAAAAGTGTTTTTGAAAAATTTCATCGAACCCCCCTTCATGGCTTATGATCAAAAACTACGAAATTTGAAAACTCCGATAAGTTCGCAGAAACTCAACCGATTAACATGCGGAATGTCTTTTTGTTCATAATTTTGCGTCAATATTAATAAATTGACTCAACAATCTGAGTTTTGTAAAAAAAGTGTTTTTGAAAAATTTCATCGAACCCCCCTTCATGGCTTATGATCAAAAACTACGAAATTTGAAAACTCCGATAAGTTCGCAGAAAGTCAAGCGATTAACATGCGGAATGTTTTTTTGTTCATAATTTTGCGTCAATATTAATAAACTGACTCAAGAATATGAGCTTTGTAAAAAAAGTGTTTTTGAAAAATTTCATCGAACCCCCCTTCATAGCTTATGATCAAAAACTACGAAATTTGAAAACTCGCATAAGTTCGCAGAAACTCAACCGATTAACATGCAGAATGTCTTTTTTTTCATAATTTTGCGTCAATATTAATAAATTTACTAAACAAAGTGAGTTTTGTAAAAAAAGTGTTTTTGAAAATTTTCATCGAACCCCCCTTCATGGCTTATGATCAAAAACTACGAAATTTGAAAACTCCCATAAGTTCGCAGAAACTCAAGCGATTAACATGCGGAATGTCTTTTTGTTCATAATTTTGCGTCAATATTAATAAACTGACTCAAAAATATGAGTTTTGTAAAAAAAGTGTTTTTGAAAAATTTCATCGAACTCCCCTACATGGCTTATGATCAAAAACTACGAAATTTGAAAACTCCGATAAGTTCGCAGAAACTCAACCGATTAACATGCGGAATGTCTTTTTGTTCATAATTTTGCGTCAATATTAATAAATTGACTCAACAATCTGAGTTTTGTAAAAAAAGTGTTTTTGAAAAATTTCATCGAACCTCCCTTCATGGCTTATGATCAAAAACTACGAAATTTGAAAACTCCCATAAGTTCGCAGAAACTCAACCGATTAACATGCGGAATGTCTTTTTGTTCTTAATTTTGCGTCAATATTAATAAATTGACTAAACAAAGTGAGTTTTGTAAAAAAAGTGTTTTTGAAAAATTTCATCGAACCCCCCTTCATGGCTTATGATCAAAAACTACGAAATTTGAAAACTCCGATAAGTTCGCAGAAACTCAACGGATTAACATGCGGAATGTCTTTTTGTTCATAATTTTGCGTCAATATTAATAAATTGACTAAACAATCTGAGTTTTGTAAAAAAAGTGTTTTTGAAAAATTTCATCGAACCTCCCTTCATGGCTTATGATCAAAAACTACGAAATTTGAAAACTCCCATAAGTTCGCAGAAACTCAACCGATTAACATGCGGAATGTCTTTTTGTTCTTAATTTTGCGTCAATATTAATAAATTGACTAAACAAAGTGAGTTTTGTAAAAAAAGTGTTTTTGAAAAATTTCATCGAACCCCCCTTCATGGCTTATGATCAAAAACTACGAAATTTGAAAACTCCGATAAGTTCGCAGAAACTCAACCGATTAACATGCGGAATGTCTTTTTGTTCATAATTTTGCGTCAATATTAATAAATTGACTCAACAATCTGAGTTTTGTAAAAAAAGTGTTTTTGAAAAATTTCATCGAACCTCCCTTCATGGCTTATGATCAAAAACTACGAAATTTGAAAACTCCCATAAGTTCGCAGAAACTCAACCGATTAACATGCGGAATGTCTTTTTGTTCTTAATTTTGCGTCAATATTAATAAATTGACTAAACAAAGTGAGTTTTGTAAAAAAAGTGTTTTTGAAAAATTTCATCGAACCCCCCTTCATGGCTTATGATCAAAAACTACGAAATTTGAAAGCTCCGATAAGTTCGCAGAAACTCAACCGATTAACATGCGGAATGTCTTTTTGTTCATAATTTTGCGTCAATATTAATAAATTGACTCAACAATCTGAGTTTTGTAAAAAAAGTGTTTTTGAAAAATTTCATCGAACCCCCCTTCATGGCTTATGATCAAAAACTACGAAATTTGAAAACTCCGATAAGTTCGCAGAAACTCAAGCGATTAACATGCGGAATGTCTTTTTGTTCATAACTTTGCGTCAATATTAATAAACTGACTCAAAAATATGAGTTTTGTAAAAAAGGGTTTTTGAAAAATTTCATCGAACCCCCCTTCATGGCTTATGATCAAAAACTACGAAATTTGAAAACTCCGATAAGTTCGCAGAAACTCAACCGATTAACATGCGGAATGTCTTTTTGTTCATAATTTTGCGTCAATATTAATAAATTGACTCAACAATCTGAGTTTTGTAAAAAAAGTGTTTTTGAAAAATTTCATCGAACCCCCCTTCATGGCTTATGATCAAAAACTACGAAATTTGAAAACTCCGATAAGTTCGCAGAAACTCAACCGATTAACATGCGGAATGTCTTTTTGTTCATAATTTTGCGTCAATATTAATAAATTGACTCAACAATCTGAGTTTTGTAAAAAAAGTGTTTTTGAAAAATTTCATCGAACCCCCCTTCATGGCTTATGATCAAAAACTACGAAATTTGAAAACTCCGATAAGTTCGCAGAAAGTCAAGCGATTAACATGCGGAATGTTTTTTTGTTCATAATTTTGCGTCAATATTAATAAACTGACTCAAGAATATGAGCTTTGTAAAAAAAGTGTTTTTGAAAAATTTCATCGAACCCCCCTTCATAGCTTATGATCAAAAACTACGAAATTTGAAAACTCGCATAAGTTCGCAGAAACTCAACCGATTAACATGCAGAATGTCTTTTTTTTCATAATTTTGCGTCAATATTAATAAATTTACTAAACAAAGTGAGTTTTGTAAAAAAAGTGTTTTTGAAAATTTTCATCGAACCCCCCTTCATGGCTTATGATCAAAAACTACGAAATTTGAAAACTCCCATAAGTTCGCAGAAACTCAAGCGATTAACATGCGGAATGTCTTTTTGTTCATAATTTTGCGTCAATATTAATAAACTGACTCAAAAATATGAGTTTTGTAAAAAAAGTGTTTTTGAAAAATTTCATCGAACTCCCCTTCATGGCTTATGATCAAAAACTACGAAATTTGAAAACTCCGATAAGTTCGCAGAAACTCAACCGATTAACATGCGGAATGTCTTTTTGTTCAAAATTTTGCGTCAATATTAATAAATTGACTCAACAATCTGAGTTTTGTAAAAAAAGTGTTTTTGAAAAATTTCATCGAACCCCCCTTCATGGCTTATGATCAAAAACTACGAAATTTGAAAACTCCCATAAGTTCGCAGAAACTCAACCGATTAACATGCGGAATGTCTTTTTGTTCATAATTTTGCGTCAATATTAATAAATTGACTCAACAATCTGAGTTTTGTAAAAAAAGTGTTTTTGAAAAATTTCATCGAACCCCCTTCATGGCTTATGATCAAAAACTACGAAATTTGAAAACTCCCATAAGTTCGCAGAAACTCAACCGATTAACATGCGGAATGTCTTTTTGTTCATAATTTTGCGTCAATATTAATAAATTGACTCAACAATCTGAGTTTTGTAAAAAAAGTGTTTTTGAAAAATTTCATCGAACCCCCCTTCATGGCTTATGATCAAAGACTACGAAATTTGAAAACTCCCATAAGTTCGCAGAAACTCAACCGATTAACATGCGGAATGTCTTTTTGTTCATAATTTTGCGACAATATTAATAAATTGACTCAACAATCTGAGTTTTGTAAAAAAAGTGTTTTTGAAAAATTTCATCGAACCCCCCTTCATGGCTTATGATCAAAAACTACGAAATTTGAAAACTCCCATAAGTTCGCAGAAACTCAACCGATTAACATGCGGAATGTCTTTTTGTTCATAATTTTGCGTCAATATTAATAAATTGACTCAAAAATCTGAGTTTTGTAAAAAAAGTGTTTTTGAAAAATTTCATCGAACCCCCCTTCATGGCTTATGATCAAAAACTACGAAATTTAAAAACTCCGATAAGTTCGCAGAAACTCAACCGATTAACATGCGGAATGTCTTTTTGTTCATAATTTTGCGTCAATATTAATAAATTGACTCAACAATCTGAGTTTTGTAAAAAAAGTGTTTTTGAAAAATTTCATCGAACCCCCCTTCATGGCTTATGATCAAAAACTACGAAATTTGAAAACTCCCATAAGTTCGCAGAAACTCAACCGATTAACATGCGGAATGTCTTTTTGTTCATAATTTTGCGTCAATATTAATAAATTGACTAAACAAAGTGAGTTTTGTAAAAAAAGTGCTTTTGAAAATTTTCATCGAACCCCCCTTCATGGCTTATGATCAAAAACTACGAAATTTGAAAACTCCGATAAGTTCGCAGAAACTCAACCGATTAACATGCGGAATGTCTTTTTGTTCATAATTTTGCGTCAATATTAATAAATTGACTCAACAATCTGAGTTTTGTAAAAAAAGTGTTTTTGAAAAATTTCATCGAACCCCCCTTCATGGCTTATGATCAAAAACAACGAAATTTGAAAACTCCCATAAGTTCGCAGAAACTCAAGCGATTAACATGCGGAATGTCTTTTTGTTCATAATTTTGCGTCAATATTAATAAACTGACTCAAAAATATGAGTTTTGTAAAAAAAGTGTTTTTGAAAAATTTCATCGAATATTAATAAATTGACTCAAAAATATGAGTTTTGTAAAAAAAGTGTTTTTGAAAAATTTCATCGAACCCCCCTTCATGGCTTATGATCAAAAACTACGAAATTTGAAAACTCCGATAAGTTCGCAGAAAGTCAAGCGATTAACATGCGGAATGTTTTTTTGTTCATAATTTTGCGTCAATATTAATAAACTGACTCAAGAATATGAGTTTTGTAAAAAAAGTGTTTTTGAAAAATTTCATCGAACCCCCCTTCATAGCTTACGATCAAAAACTACGAAATTTGAAAACTCGCATAAGTTCGCAGAAACTCAACCGATTAACATGCAGAATGTCTTTTTTTTCATAATTTTGCGTCAATATTAATAAATTTACTAAACAAAGTGAGTTTTGTAAAAAAAGTGTTTTTGAAAATTTTCATCGGCTTATGATCAAAAACTACGAAATTTGAAAACTCCCATAAGTTCGCAGAAACTCAAGCGATTAACATGCGGAATGTCTTTTTGTTCATAATTTTGCGTCAATATTAATAAACTGACTCAAAAATATGAGTTTTGTAAAAAAAGTGTTTTTGAAAAATTTCATCGAACTCCCCTTCATGGCTTATGATCAAAAACTACGAAATTTGAAAACTCCCATAAGTTCGCAGAAACTCAACCGATTAACATGCGGAATGTCTTTTTGTTCAAAATTTTGCGTCAATATTAATAAATTGACTCAACAATCTGAGTTTTGTAAAAAAAGTGTTTTTGAAAAATTTCATCGAACCCCCCTTCATGGCTTATGATCAAAAACTACGAAATTTGTAAACTCCCATAAGTTCGCAGAAACTCAAGCGATTAACATGCGGAATGTCTTTTTGTTCATAATTTTGCGTCAATATTAATAAATTGACTCAACAATCTGAGTTTTGTAAAAAAAGTGTTTTTGAAAAATTTCATCGAACCCCCCTTCATGGCTTATGATCAAAAACTACGAAATTTGAAAACTCCCATAAGTTCGCAGAAACTCAACCGATTAACATGCGGAATGTCTTTTTGTTCATAATTTTGCGTCAATATTAATAAATTGACTCAACAATCTGAGTTTTGTAAAAAAAGTGTTTTTGAAAAATTTCATCGAACCCCCCTTCATGGCTTATGATCAAAGACTACGAAATTTGAAAACTCCCATAAGTTCGCAGAAACTCAAGCGATTAACTTGCGGAATGTCTTTTTGTTCATAATTTTGCGACAATATTAATAAATTGACTCAACAATCTGAGTTTTGTAAAAAAAGTGTTTTTGAAAAATTTCATCGAACCCCCCTTCATGGCTTATGATCAAAAACTACGAAATTTGAAAACTCCCATAAGTTCGCAGAAACTCAACCGATTAACATGCGGAATGTCTTTTTGTTCAAAATTTTGCGTCAATATTAATAAGTTGACTCAACAATCTGAGTTTTGTAAAAAAAGTGTTTTTGAAAAATTTCATCGAACCCCCCTTCATGGCTTATGATCAAAAACTACGAAATTTGAAAACTCCGATAAGTTCGCAGAAACTCAACCGATTAACACGCGGAATGTCTTTTTGTTCATAATTTTGCGTCAATATTAATAAATTGACTCAACAATCTGAGTTTTGTAAAAAAAGTGTTTTTGAAAAATTTCATCGAACCCCCCTTCATGGCTTATGATCAAAAACTACGAAATTTGAAAACTCCCATAAGTTCGCAGAAACTCAACCGATTAACATGCGGAATGTCTTTTTGTTCATAATTTTGCGTCAATATTAATAAATTGACTAAACAAAGTGAGTTTTGTAAAAAAAGTGTTTTTGAAAATTTTCATCGAACCCCCCTTCATGGCTTATGATCAAAAACTACGAAATTTGAAAACTCCGATAAGTTCGCAGAAACTCAACCGATTAACATGCGGAATGTCTTTTTGTTCATAATTTTGCGTCAATATTAATAAATTGACTCAACAATCTGAGTTTTGTAAAAAAAGTGTTTTTGAAAAATTTCATCGAACCCCCCTTCATGGCTTATGATCAAAAACTACGAAATTTGAAAACTCCGATAAGTTCGCAGAAACTCAAGCGATTAACATGCGGAATGTCTTTTTGTTCATAATTTTGCGTCAATATTAATAAACTGACTCAAAAATATGAGTTTTGTAAAAAAAGTGTTTTTGAAAAATTTCATCGAACCCCCCTTCATGGCTTATGATCAAAAACTACGAAATTTGAAAACTCCGATAAGTTCGCAGAAACTCAACCGATTAACATGCGGAATGTCTTTTTGTTCAAAATTTTGCGTCAATATTAATAAATTGACTCAACAATCTGAGTTTTGTAAAAAAAGTGTTTTTGAAAAATTTCATCGAACCCCCCTTCATGGCTTATGATCAAAAACTACGAAATTTGGAAACTCCCATAAGTTCGCAGAAACTCAACCGATTAACATGCGGAATGTCTTTTTGTTCATAATTTTGCGTCAATATTAATAAATTGACTCAACAATCTGCGTTTTGTAAAAAAAGTGTTTTTGAAAAATTTCATCGAACCCCCCTTCATGGCTTATGATCAAAAACTACGAAATTTGAAAACTCCGATAAGTTCGCAGAAACTCAACCGATTAACATGCGGAATGTCTTTTTGTTCATAATTTTGCGTCAATATTAATAAATTGACTCAACAATCTGAGTTTTGTAAAAAAAGTGTTTTTGAAAAATTTCATCGAACCCCCTTCATGGCTTATGATCAAAAACTACGAAATTTGAAAACTCCCATAAGTTCGCAGAAACTCAACCGATTAACATGCGGAATGTCTTTTTGTTCATAATTTTGCGTCAATATTAATAAATTGACTAAACAAAGTGAGTTTTGTAAAAAAAGTGTTTTTGAAAATTTTCATCGAACCCCCCTTCATGGCTTATGATCAAAAACTACGAAATTTGAAAACTCCCATAAGTTCGCAGAAACTCAACCGATTAACATGCGGAATGTCTTTTTGTTCATAATTTTGCGTCAATATTAATAAATTGACTCAACAATCTG
>CAWUOW010000394.1:0-14136 GCA_963924055.1 Drosophila limbata
CGCATGTTAATCGGTTGAGTTTCTGCGAACTTATGGGAGTTTTCAAATTTCGTAGTTTTTGATCATAAGCCATGAAGGGGGGTTCGATGAAATTTTTCAAAAACACTTTTTTCACAAAACTCATATTGTTTAGTCAATTTATTAATATTGACGCAAAGTTATGAACAAAAAGACATTCCGCATGTTAATCGGTTGAGTTTCTGCGAACTTATGGGAGTTTTCAAATTTCGTAGTTTTTGATCATAAGCCATGAAGGGGGGTTCGATGAAATTTTTCAAAAACACTTTTTTTACAAAACTCATATTGTTGAGCCAATTTATTAATATTGACGCAAAATTATGATCAAAAAGACATTCCGCATGTAAATCGGTTGAGTTTCTGCGAACTTATCAGAGTTTTCAAATTTCGTAGTTTTTGATCATAAGCCATGAAGGGGGTTCGATGAAATTTTTCAAAAACACTTTTTTTACAAAACTCATATTTTTGAGTCAGTTTATTAATATTGACGCAAAATTATGAACAAAAAGACATTCCGCATGTTAATCGGTTGAGTTTCTGCGAACTTATGGGAGTTTTCAAATTTCGTAGTTTTTGATCATAAGCCATGAAGGGGGGTTCGATGAAATTTTTCAAAAACACTTTTTTAACAAAACTCATATTTTTGAGTCAGTTTATTAATATTGACGCAAAATTATAAACAAAAAGACATTCCGCATGTAAATCGGTTGAGTTTCTGCGAACTTATGGGAGTTTTCAAATTTCGTAGTTTTTGATCATAAGCCATGAAGGGGGGTTCGATGAAATTTTTCAAAAACACTTTTTTAACAAAACTCATATTTTTGAGTCAGTTTATTAATATTGACGCAAAATTAAGAACAAAAAGACATTCCGCATGTAAACCGGTTTAGTTTCTGCGAACTTATGGGAGTTTTCAAATTTCGTAGTTTTTGATCATAAGCCATGAAGGGGGGTTCGATGAAATTTTTCAAAAACACTTTTTTTACAAAACTCATATTGTTGAGTCAATTTATTAATATTGACGCAAAATTATGAACAAAAAGACATTCCGCATGTTAATCGGTTGAGTTTCTGCGAACTTATGGGAGTTTTCAAATTTCGTAGTTTTTGATCATAAGCCATGAAGGGGGGTTCGATGAAATTTTCAAAAACACTTTTTTTACAAAACTCATTTCGTTTACAAAACTCATATTGTTTAGTTAATTTATTAATATTGACGCAAAATTATGATCAAAAAGACATTCCGCATGTAAATCGGTTGAGTTTCTGCGAACTTATCAGAATTTTCAAATTTCGTAGTTTTTGATCATAAGCCATGAACGATGAAATTTTTCAAAAACACTTTTTTTACAAAACTCATATTGTTTAGTCAATTTATTAATATTGACGCAAAATTATGATCAAAAAGACATTCCGCATGTTAATCGGTTGAGTTTCTGCGAACTTATGGGAGTTTTCAAATTTCGTAGTTTTTGATCATAAGCCATGAAGGGGGGTTCGATGAAATTTTTCAAAAACACTTTTTTTACAAAACTCATATTGTTGAGCCAATTTATTAATATTGACGCAAAATTATGATCAAAAAGACATTCCGCATATAAATCGGTTGAGTTTCTGCGAACTTATCAGAGTTTTCAAATTTCGTAGTTTTTGATCATAAGCCATGAAGGGGGGTTCGATGAAATTTTTCAAAAACACTTTTTTTACAAAACTCATATTGTTGAGCCAATTTATTAATATTGACGCAAATTTATGAACAAAAAGACATTCCGCATGTTAATCGGTTGAGTTTCTGCGAACTTATGGGAGTTTTCAAATTTCGTAGTTTTTGATCATAAGCCATGAAGGGGGGTTCGATGAAATTTTTCAAAAACACTTTTTTCACAAAACTCATATTGTTTAGTCAATTTATTAATATTGACGCAAAATTATGAACAAAAAGACATTCCGCATGTTAATCGGTTGAGTTTCTGCGAACTTATGGGAGTTTTCAAATTTCGTAGTTTTTGATCATAAGCCATGAAGGGGGGTTCGATGAAATTTTTCAAAAACACTTTTTTTACAAAACTCATATTGTTGAGCCAATTTATTAATATTGACGCAAAATTATGATCAAAAAGACATTCCGCATGTAAATCGGTTGAGTTTCTGCGAACTTATCAGAGTTTTCAAATTTCGTAGTTTTTGATCATAAGCCATGAAGGGGGGTTCGATGAAATTTTTCAAAAACACTTTTTTTACAAAACTCATATTTTTGAGTCAGTTTATTAATATTGACGCAAAATTATGAACAAAAAGACATTCCGCATGTTAATCGGTTGAGTTTCTGCGAACTTATGGGAGTTTTCAAATTTCGTAGTTTTTGATCATAAGCCATGAAGGGGGGTTCGATGAAATTTTTCAAAAACACTTTTTTAACAAAACTCATATTTTTGAGTCAGTTTATTAATATTGACGCAAAATTATAAACAAAAAGACATTCCGCATGTAAATCGGTTGAGTTTCTGCGAACTTATGGGAGTTTTCAAATTTCGTAGTTTTTGATCATAAGCCATGAAGGGGGGTTCGATGAAATTTTTCAAAAACACTTTTTTAACAAAACTCATATTTTTGAGTCAGTTTATTAATATTGACGCAAAATTAAGAACAAAAAGACATTCCGCATGTAAACCGGTTTAGTTTCTGCGAACTTATGGGAGTTTTCAAATTTCGTAGTTTTTGATCATAAGCCATGAAGGGGGGTTCGATGAAATTTTTCAAAAACACTTTTTTTACAAAACTCATATTGTTGAGTCAATTTATTAATATTGACGCAAAATTATGAACAAAAAGACATTCCGCATGTTAATCGGTTGAGTTTCTGCGAACTTATGGGAGTTTTCAAATTTCGTAGTTTTTGATCATAAGCCATGAAGGGGGGTTCGATGAAATTTTTCAAAAACACTTTTTTTACAAAACTCATTTCGTTTAGTCAATTTATTAATATTGACGCAAAATTATGAACAAAAAGACATTCCGCATGTTAATCGGTTGAGTTTCTGCGAACTTATGGGAGTTTTCAAATTTCGTAGTTTTTGATCATAAGCCATGAAGGGGGGTTCGATGAAATTTTTCAAAAACACTTTTTTTACAAAACTCATATTGTTGAGCCAATTTATTAATATTGACGCAAAATTATGATCAAAAAGACATTCCGCATGTAAATCGGTTGAGTTTCTGCGAACTTATCAGAGTTTTCAAATTTCGTAGTTTTTGATCATAAGCCATGAAGGGGGGTTCGATGAAATTTTTCAAAAACACTTTTTTTACAAAACTCATATTGTTTAGTCATTTTATTAATATTGACGCAAAATTATGATCAAAAAGACATTCCGCATGTAAATCGGTTGAGTTTCTGCGAACTTATCAGAGTTTTCAAATTTCGTAGTTTTTGATCATAAGCCATGAAGGGGGGTTCGATGAAATTTTTCAAAAACACTTTTTTTACAAAACTCATATTGTTTAGTCATTTTATTAATATTGACGCAAAATTATGATCAAAAAGACATTCCGCATGTAAATCGGTTGAGTTTCTGCGAACTTATCAGAGTTTTCAAATTTCGTAGTTTTTGATCATAAGCCATGAAGGGGGGTTCGATGAAATTTTTCAAAAACACTTTTTTTACAAAACTCATATTGTTGAGCCAATTTATTAATATTGACGCAAATTTATGAACAAAAAGACATTCCGCATGTTAATCGGTTGAGTTTCTGCGAACTTATCAGAGTTTTCAAATTTCGTAGTTTTTGATCATAAGCCATGAAGGGGGGTTCGATGAAATTTTTCAAAAACACTTTTTTTACAAAACTCATATTGTTTAGTAAATTTATTAATATTGACGCAAAGTTATGAACAAAAAGACATTCCGCATGTTAATCGGTTGAGTTTCTGCGAACTTATGGGAGTTTTCAAATTTCGTAGTTTTTGATCATAAGCCATGAAGGAGGGTTCGATGAAATTTTTCAAAAACACTTTTTTTACAAAACTCATATTGTTTAGTCAATTTATTAATATTGACGCAAATTTATGATCAAAAAGACATTCCGCATGTTAATCGGTTGAGTTTCTGCGAACTTATGGGAGTTTTCAAATTTCGTAGTTTTTGATCATAAGCCATGAAGGGGGGTTCGATGAAATTTTTCAAAAACACTTTTTTTACAAAACTCATATTTTTGAGTCAGTTTATTAATATTGACGCAAAATTATGAACAAAAAGACATTCCGCATGTTAATCGGTTGAGTTTCTGCGAACTTATGGAAGTTTTCAAATTTCGTAGTTTTTGATCATAAGCCATGAAGGGGGGTTCGATGAAATTTTTCAAAAACACTTTTTTTACAAAACTCATATTGTTGAGCCAATTTATTAATATTGACGCAAATTTATGAACAAAAAGACATTCCGCATGTTAATCGGTTGAGTTTCTGCGAACTTATCAGAGTTTTCAAATTTCGTAGTTTTTGATCATAAGCCATGAAGGGGGGTTCGATGAAATTTTTCAAAAACGCTTTTTTTACAAAACTCATATTGTTGAGCCAATTTATTAATATTGACGCAAATTTATGAACAAAAAGACATTCCGCATGTTAATCGGTTGAGTTTCTGCGAACTTATGGGAGTTTTCAAATTTCGTAGTTTTTGATCATAAGCCATGAAGGGGGGTTCGATGAAATTTTTCAAAAACACTTTTTTTACAAAACTCATATTGTTGAGCCAATTTATTAATATTGACGCAAATTAATGATCAAAAAGACATTCCGCATGTTAATCGGTTGAGTTTCTGCGAACTTATGGGAGTTTTCAAATTTCGTAGTTTTTGATCATAAGCCATGAAGGGGGGTTCGATGAAATTTTTCAAAAACACTTTTTTTACAAAACTCATATTTTTGAGTCAGTTTATTAATATTGACGCAAAATTATGAACAAAAAGACATTCCGCATGTTAATCGGTTGAGTTTCTGCGAACTTATGGGAGTTTTCAAATTTCGTAGTTTTTGATCATAAGCCATGAAGGGGGGTTCGATGAAATTTTTCAAAAACACTTTTTTAACAAAACTCATATTTTTGAGTCAGTTTATTAATATTGACTCAAAATTATAAACAAAAAGACATTCCGCATGTAAATCGGTTGAGTTTCTGCGAACTTATGGGAGTTTTCAAATTTCGTAGTTTTTGATCATAAGCCATGAAGGGGGGTTCGATGAAATTTTTCAAAAACACTTTTTTTACAAAACTCATATTGTTTAGTCAATTTATTAATATTGACGCAAAATTATGATCAAAAAGACATTCCGCATGTAAATCGGTTGAGTTTCTGCGAACTTATCAGAGTTTTCAAATTTCGTAGTTTTTGATCATAAGCCATGAAGGGGGGTTCGATGAAATTTTTCAAAAACACTTTTTTTACAAAACTCATATTGTTTAGTCGATTTATTAATATTGACGCAAAATTATGATCAAAAAGACATTCCGCATGTAAATCGGTTGAGTTTCTGCGAACTTATCAGAGTTTTCAAATTTCGTAGTTTTTGATCATAAGCCATTAAGGGGGGTTCGATGAAATTTTTCAAAAACACTTTTTTTACAAAACTCATATTGTTGAGCCAATTTATTAATATTGACGCAAATTTATGAACAAAAAGACATTCCGCATGTTAATCGGTTGAGTTTCTGCGAACTTATCAGAGTTTTCAAATTTCGTAGTTTTTGATCATAAGCCATGAAGGGGGGTTCGATGAAATTTTTCAAAAACACTTTTTTTACAAAACTCATATTGTTTAGTCAATTTATTAATATTGACGCAAAGTTATGAACAAAAAGACATTCCGCATGTTAATCGGTTGAGTTTCTGCGAACTTATGGGAGTTTTCAAATTTCGTAGTTTTTGATCATAAGCCATGAAGGGGGGTTCGATGAAATTTTTCAAAAACACTTTTTTTACAAAACTCATATTGTTTAGTCAATTTATTAATATTGACGCAAATTTATGATCAAAAAGACATTCCGCATGTTAATCGGTTGAGTTTCTGCGAACTTATGGGAGTTTTCAAATTTCGTAGTTTTTGATCATAAGCCATGAAGGGGGGTTCGATGAAATTTTTCAAAAACACTTTTTTTACAAAACTCATATTTTTGAGTCAGTTTATTAATATTGACGCAAAATAATGAACAAAAAGACATTCCGCATGTTAATCGGTTGAGTTTCTGCGAACTTATGGGAGTTTTCAAATTTCGTAGTTTTTGATCATAAGCCATGAAGGGGGGTTCGATGAAATTTTTCAAAAACACTTTTTTTACAAAACTCATATTGTTTAGTCAATTTATTAATATTGACGCAAAATTATGATCAAAAAGACATTCCGCATGTAAATCGGTTGAGTTTCTGCGAACTTATCAGAGTTTTCAAATTTCGTAGTTTTTGATCATAAGCCATGAAGGGGGGTTCGATGAAATTTTTCAAAAACACTTTTTTTACAAAACTCATATTTTTGAGTCAGTTTATTGATATTGACGCAAAATTATGATCAAAAAGACATTCCGCATGTAAATCGGTTGAGTTTCTACGAACTTATCAGAGTTTTCAAATTTCGTAGTTTTTGATCATAAGCCATGAAGGGGGGTTCGATGAAATTTTTCAAAAACACTTTTTTTACAAAACTCATATTGTTTAGTCAGTTTATTAATATTGACGCAAAATTATGAACAAAAAGACATTCCGCATGTTAATCGGTTGAGTTTCTGCGAACTTATCAGAGTTTTCAAATTTCGTAGTTTTTGATCATAAGCCATGAAGGGGGGTTCGATGAAATTTTTCAAAAACACTTTTTTTACAAAACTCATATTGTTTAGTCAATTTATTAATATTGACGCAAAATTATGATCAAAAAGACATTCCGCATGTAAATCGGTTGAGTTTCTGCGAACTTATCAGAGTTTTCAAATTTCGTAGTTTTTGATCATAAGCCATGAAGGGGGGTTCGATGAAATTTTTCAAAAACACTTTTTTTACAAAACTCATATTGTTGAGCCAATTTATTAATATTGACGCAAATTTATGAACAAAAAGACATTCCGCATGTTAATCGGTTGAGTTTCTGCGAACTTATCAGAGTTTTCAAATTTCGTAGTTTTTGATCATAAGCCATGAAAGGGGGTTCGATGAAATTTTTCAAAAACACTTTTTTTACAAAACTCATATTGTTTAGTCAATTTATTAATATTGACGCAAAGTTATGAACAAAAAGACATTCCGCATGTTAATCGGTTGAGTTTCTGCGAACTTATCAGAGTTTTCAAATTTCGTAGTTTTTGATCATAAGCCATGAAGGGGGGTTCGATGAAATTTTTCAAAAACACTTTTTTTACAAAACTCATATTGTTTAGTCAGTTTATTAATATTGACGCAAAATTATGAACAAAAAGACATTCCGCATGTTAATCGGTTGAGTTTCTGCGAACTTATGGGAGTTTTCAAATTTCGTAGTTTTTGATCATAAGCCATGAAGGGGGGTTCGATGAAATTTTTCAAAAACACTTTTTTTACAAAACTCATATTGTTGAGCCAATTTATTAATATTGACGCAAAATTATGATCAAAAAGACATTCCGCATGTAAATCGGTTGAGTTTCTGCGAACTTATCAGAGTTTTCAAATTTCGTAGTTTTTGATCATAAGCCATGAAGGGGGGGTTCGATGAAATTTTTCAAAAACACTTTTTTTACAAAACTCATATTGTTTAGTCAATTTATTAATATTGACGCAAAATTATGATCAAAAAGACATTCCGCATGTAAATCGGTTGAGTTTCTGCGAACTTATGGGAGTTTTCAAATTTCGTAGTTTTTGATCATAAGGGGGGTTCGATGAAATTTTTCAAAAACACTTTTTTTACAAAACTCATATTGTTTAGTCAATTTATTAATATTGACGCAAATTTATGATCAAAAAGACATTCCGCATGTTAATCGGTTGAGTTTCTGCGAACTTATGGGAGTTTTCAAATTTCGTAGTTTTTGATCATAAGCCATGAAGGGGGGTTCGATGAAATTTTTCAAAAACTCTTTTTTTACAAAACTCATATTTTTGAGTCAGTTTATTAATATTGACGCAAAATTATGAACAAAAAGACATTCCGCATGTTAATCGGTTGAGTTTCTGCGAACTTATGGGAGTTTTCAAATTTCGTAGTTTTTGATCATAAGCCATGAAGGGGGGTTCGATGAAATTTTTCAAAAACACTTTTTTAACAAAACTCATATTTTTGAGTCAGTTTATTAATATTGACTCAAAATTATAAACAAAAAGACATTCCGCATGTAAATCGGTTGAGTTTCTGCGAACTTATCAGAGTTTTCAAATTTCGTAGTTTTTGATCATAAGCCATGAAGGGGGGTTCGATGAAATTTTTCAAAAACACTTTTTTTACAAAACTCATATTGTTTAGTCAATTTATTAATATTGACGCAAAATTATGATCAAAAAGACATTCCGCATGTAAATCGGTTGAGTTTCTGCGAACTTATCAGAGTTTTCAAATTTCGTAGTTTTTGATCATAAGCCATGAAGGGGGGTTCGATGAAATTTTTCAAAAACACTTTTTTTACAAAACTCATATTGTTTAGTCAATTTATTAATATTGACGCAAAATTATGATCAAAAAGACATTCCGCATGTAAATCGGTTGAGTTTCTGCGAACTTATCAGAGTTTTCAAATTTCGTAGTTTTTGATCATAAGCCATGAAGGGGGGTTCAATGAAATTTTTCAAAAACACTTTTTTTACAAAACTCATATTGTTGAGCAAATTTATTAATATTGACGCAAATTTATGAACAAAAAGACATTCCGCATGTTAATCGGTTGAGTTTCTGCGAACTTATGGGAGTTTTCAAATTTCGTAGTTTTTGATCATAAGCCATGAAGGGGGGTTCGATGAAATTTTTCAAAAACACTTTTTTTACAAAACTCATATTTTTGAGTCAGTTTATTAATATTGACGCAAAATTATGAACAAAAAGACATTCCGCATGTTAATCGGTTGAGTTTCTGCGAACTTATGGGAGTTTTCAAATTTCGTAGTTTTTGATCATAAGCCATGAAGGGGGGTTCGATGAAATTTTTCAAAAACACTTTTTTAACAAAACTCATATTTTTGAGTCAGTTTATTAATATTGACTCAAAATTATAAACAAAAAGACATTCCGCATGTAAATCGGTTGAGTTTCTGCGAACTTATGGGAGTTTTCAAATTTCATAGTTTTTGATCATAAGCCATGAAGGGGGGTTCGATGAAATTTTTCAAAAACACTTTTTTAACAAAACTCATATTTTTGAGTCAGTTTATTAATATTGACGCAAAATTAAGAACAAAAAGACATTCCGCATGTAAACCGGTTTAGTTTCTGCGAACTTATTGGAGTTTTCAAATTTCGTAGTTTTTGATCATAAGCCATGAAGGGGGGTTCGATGAAATTTTTCAAAAACACTTTTTTTACAAAACTCATATTGTTGAGTCAATTTATTAATATTGACGCAAAATTATGAACAAAAAGACATTCCGCATGTTAATCGGTTGAGTTTCTGCGAACTTATGGGAGTTTTCAAATTTCGTAGTTTTTGATCATAAGCCATGAAGGGGGGTTCGATGAAATTTTTCAAAAACACTTTTTTTACAAAACTCATATTTTTGAGTCAGTTTATTAATATTGACGCAAAATTATGAACAAAAAGACATTCCGCATGTTAATCGGTTGAGTTTCTGCGAACTTATGGGAGTTTTCAAATTTCGTAGTTTTTGATCATAAGCCATGAAGGGGGGTTCGATGAAATTTTTCAAAAACACTTTTTTTACAAAACTCATATTGTTTAGTCAATTTATTAATATTGACGCAAAATTATGATCAAAAAGACATTCCGCATGTAAATCGGTTGAGTTTCTGCGAACTTATCAGAGTTTTCAAATTTCGTAGTTTTTGATCATAAGCCATGAAGGGGGGTTCGATGAAATTTTTCAAAAACACTTTTTTTACAAAACTCATATTGTTGAGCCAATTTATTAATATTGACGCAAATTTATGAACAAAAAGACATTCCGCATGTTAATCGGTTGAGTTTCTGCGAACTTATGGGAGTTTTCAAATTTCGTAGTTTTTGATCATAAGCCATGAAGGGGGGTTCGATGAAATTTTTCAAAAACACTTTTTTTACAAAACTCATTTCGTTTAGTCAATTTATTAATATTGACGCAAAATTATGAACAAAAAGACATTCCGCATGTTAATCGGTTGAGTTTCTGCGAACTTATCGGAGTTTTCAAATTTCGTAGTTTTTGATCATAAGCCATGAAGGGGGGTTCGATGAAATTTTTCAAAAGCACTTTTTTTACAAAACTCATATTGTTGAGTCAGTTTATTAATATTGACGCAAAATTATGAACAAAAAGACATTCCGCATGTTAATCGGTTGAGTTTCTGCGAACTTATGGGAGTTTTCAAATTTCGTAGTTTTTGATCATAAGCCATGAAGGGGGGTTCGATGAAATTTTTCAAAAACACTTTTTTTACAAAACTCATATTGTTGAGTCAGTTTATTAATATTGACGCAAAATTATGAACAAAAAGACATTCCGCATGTTAATCGGTTGAGTTTCTGCGAACTTATGGGAGTTTTCAAATTTCGTAGTTTTTGATCATAAGCCATGAAGGGGGGTTCGATGAAATTTTTCAAAAACGCTTTTTTTACAAAACTCATATTGTTGAGTCAATTTATTAATATTGACGCAAAATTATGAACAAAAAGACATTCCGCATGTTAATCGGTTGAGTTTCTGCGAACTTATGGGAGTTTTCAAATTTCGTTGTTTTTGATCATAAGCCATGAAGGGGGGTTCGATGAAATTTTTCAAAAACACTTTTTTAACAAAACTCATATTTTTGAGTCAGTTTATTAATATTGACGCAAAATTATGAACAAAAAGACATTCCGCATGTAAATCGGTTGAGTTTCTGCGAACTTATGGGAGTTTTCAAATTTCGTAGTTTTTGATCATAAGCCATGAAGGGGGGTTCGATGAAATTTTTCAAAAACACTTTTTTTACAAAACTCATATTTTTGAGTCAATTTATTAATATTGACGCAAAATTATGAACAAAAAGACATTCCGCATGTTAATCGGTTGAGTTTCTGCGAACTTATGGGAGTTTTCAAATTTCGTAGTTTTTGATCATAAGCCATGAAGGGGGGTTCGATGAAATTTTTCAAAAACGCTTTTTTTACAAAACTCATATTGTTGAGTCAATTTATTAATATTGACGCAAAATTATGAACAAAAAGACATTCCGCATGTTAATCGGTTGAGTTTCTGCGAACTTATGGGAGTTTTCAAATTTCGTTGTTTTTGATCATAAGCCATGAAGGGGGGTTCGATGAAATTTTTCAAAAACACTTTTTTTACAAAACTCATATTTTTGAGTCAATTTATTAATATTGACGCAAAATTATGAACAAAAAGACATTCCGCATGTTAATCGGTTGAGTTTCTGCGAACTTATGGGAGTTTTCAAATTTCGTAGTTTTTGATCATAAGCCATGAAGGGGGGTTCGATGAAATTTTTCAAAAACACTTTTTTTACAAAACTCATATTGTTGAGTCAGTTTATTAATATTGACGCAAAATTATGAACAAAAAGACATTCCGCATGTTAATCGGTTGAGTTTCTGCGAACTTATGGGAGTTTTCAAATTTCGTAGTTTTTGATCATAAGCCATGAAGGGGGGTTCGATGAAATTTTTCAAAAACGCTTTTTTTACAAAACTCATATTGTTGAGTCAATTTATTAATATTGACGCAAAATTATGAACAAAAAGACATTCCGCATGTTAATCGGTTGAGTTTCTGCGAACTTATGGGAGTTTTCAAATTTCGTTGTTTTTGATCATAAGCCATGAAGGGGGGTTCGATGAAATTTTTCAAAAACACTTTTTTAACAAAACTCATATTTTTGAGTCAGTTTATTAATATTGACGCAAAATTATGAACAAAAAGACATTCCGCATGTAAATCGGTTGAGTTTCTGCGAACTTATGGGAGTTTTCAAATTTCGTAGTTTTTGATCATAAGCCATGAAGGGGGGTTCGATGAAATTTTTCAAAAACACTTTTTTTACAAAACTCATATTTTTGAGTCAATTTATTAATATTGACGCAAAATTATGAACAAAAAGACATTCCGCATGTTAATCGGTTGAGTTTCTGCGAACTTATGGGAGTTTTCAAATTTCGTAGTTTTTGATCATAAGCCATGAAGGGGGGTTCGATGAAATTTTTCAAAAACGCTTTTTTTACAAAACTCATATTGTTGAGTCAATTTATTAATATTGACGCAAAATTATGAACAAAAAGACATTCCGCATGTTAATCGGTTGAGTTTCTGCGAACTTATGGGAGTTTTCAAATTTCGTTGTTTTTGATCATAAGCCATGAAGGGGGGTTCGATGAAATTTTTCAAAAACACTTTTTTTACAAAACTCATATTTTTGAGTCAATTTATTAATATTGACGCAAAATTATGAACAAAAAGACATTCCGCATGTTAATCGGTTGAGTTTCTGCGAACTTATGGGAGTTTTCAAATTTCGTAGTTTTTGATCATAAGCCATGAAGGGGGGTTCGATGAAATTTTTCAAAAACACTTTTTTAACAAAACTCATATTTTTGAGTCAGTTTATTAATATTGACGCAAAATTATGAACAAAAAGACATTCCGCATGTAAATCGGTTGAGTTTCTGCGAACTTATGGGAGTTTTCAAATTTCGTAGTTTTTGATCATAAGCCATGAAGGGGGGTTCGATGAAATTTTTCAAAAACACTTTTTTAACAAAACTCATATTTTTGAGTCAGTTTATTAATATTGACGCAAAATTATGAACAAAAAGACATTCCGCATGTTAATCGGTTGAGTTTCTGCGAACTTATGGGAGTTTTCAAATTTCGTAGTTTTTGATCATAAGCCATGAAGGGGGGTTCGATGAAATTTTTCAAAAACACTTTTTTTACAAAACTCATATTGTTGAGCCAATTTATTAATATTGACGCAAATTTATGAACAAAAAGACATTCCGCATGTTAATCGGTTGAGTTTCTGCGAACTTATGGGAGTTTTCAAATTTCGTAGTTTTTGATCATAAGCCATGAAGGGGGGTTCGATGAAATTTTTCAAAAACACTTTTTTTACAAAACTCATATTGTTGAGCCAATTTATTAATATTGACGCAAATTTATGATCAAAAAGACATTCCGCATGTTAATCGGTTGAGTTTCTGCGAACTTATGGGAGTTTTCAAATTTCGTAGTTTTTGATCATAAGCCATGAAGGGGGGTTCGATGAAATTTTTCAAAAACACTTTTTTTACAAAACTCATATTTTTGAGTCAGTTTATTAATATTGACGCAAAATTATGAACAAAAAGACATTCCGCATGTTAATCGGTTGAGTTTCTGCGAACTTATGGGAGTTTTCAAATTTCGTAGTTTTTGATCATAAGCCACGAAGGGGGGTTCGATGAAATTTTTCAAAAACACTTTTTTTACAAAACTCATATTGTTTAGTCAATTTATTAATATTGACGCAAAATTATGATCAAAAAGACATTCCGCATGTAAATCGGTTGAGTTTCTGCGAACTTATCAGAGTTTTCAAATTTCGTAGTTTTTGATCATAAGCCATGAAGGGGGGTTCGATGAAATTTTTCAAAAACACTTTTTTTACAAAACTCATTTCGTTTAGTCAATTTATTAATATTGACGCAAAATTATGAACAAAAAGACATTCCGCATGTTAATCGGTTGAGTTTCTGCGAACTTATCGGAGTTTTCAAATTTCGTAGTTTTTGATCATAAGCCATGAAGGGGGGTTCGATGAAATTTTTCAAAAGCACTTTTTTTACAAAACTCATATTGTTGAGTCAGTTTATTAATATTGACGCAAAATTATGAACAAAAAGACATTCCGCATGTTAATCGGTTGAGTTTCTGCGAACTTATGGGAGTTTTCAAATTTCGTAGTTTTTGATCATAAGCCAT
>CAWUOW010000395.1:0-268998 GCA_963924055.1 Drosophila limbata
TCGAAAGTCATTTTAAAAGCCACCAACTTTCGCTGTTATTTAATAAATAATATAAAACAAGTGGGAAAGGCTATAGTCGAGCTCCCGACTATAGGATACCCGTTACTTACATAAACAAATTAAAATTTTTTTATTGCATGCTTTTAGGCATTTTAATTGCTTAAAAGCTTTAATCAGCCAGTACCACCTTTATCTTTGTCCGATCTTGTTGGGATTTAGTAGGATGATAGGTAATAATAATAGCTAACGTTCACCGTTTAAAAAAACCTAATATTTTGAAAACTGTGCGTGTGGTGGATTTTCGCGATTTACGGAGGCGGAAAGGGGCGTGGCAAAATTTTGAAACAAACTTGACCTGCGTGGGGTTTATAGAAATCTGTGTGCCAAATTTGGTTGCTCTAGCTCTTATAGTCTCTGAGATCTAGGCGCTCACACAGACGGACAGACGGACAGACGGACAGACGGACGGACGGACGGACGGACAGACGGACATGGCTATATCGACTCGGCTGTTGATGCTGATCAAGAATATATATACTTTATAGGGTCGGAGATGCTTCCTTCTCCCTGTTACATACATTGCAACGAATACAATATCCCCTTTTACTTATTATACCCGTTACTTATTAAAAATAAGTAAAAGGGGATATTGTATTCGTTGCAATGTATGTAACAGGGAGAAGGAAGCATCTCCGACCCTATAAAGTATATATATTCTTGATCAGCATCAACAGCCGAGTCGATATAACCATGTCCGTCTGTCCGTCCGTCCGTCTGTCCGTCTGTCCGTCCGTCCGTCTGTCCGTCTGTCCGTCTGTGTGAGCGCCTAGATCTCAGAGACTATAAGAGCTAGAGCAACCAAATTTGGCACACAGATTTCTATAAACCCCACGCAGGTCAAGTTTGCTTCAAAATTTTGCCACGCCCCTTTCCGCCTCCGTAAATCGCGAAAGTCCACCACACGCACAGTTTTCAAAATATTAGGTCTTTTTAAACAGTGAACGTTAGCTACTGTTATTACCTATCATCTTACTAAATCCCGACAAGATCGGACAAATAGAAAGGTGGTACTGGCTGATTAAAGCTTTTAAGCAATTAAAATGCCTAAAAGCATGCAATAAAAAATTTTTATTTATTTATGTAAGTAACGGGTATCCTATAGTCGGGAGCTCGACTATAGCCTTTCCCACTTGTTTTTAATAAGTAACGGGTATAAAAATCTTCATATAAACTCTTATGAATTTTCATGGCGCCCCCGGGTGGACATTTTTAAAGTGATTTTTTTTTAAAGTGCCAAGGAAAGTTGCGTCGGCAACAAAAAGTACAGAGCACCAGGTACTGTGCTAAAAATTTAAAGCCAAACATCCACAAATTGCATTGGTTGTGCTAATAAAGCCAATGCATTACATAACATTTCATATGTAAAGTAGGTGAGCAATGTGCATTATAATATTTATATACAAATATATTTTCATGCACTAAGTAACCGCTTTGGAGATAGTTCGTTTGTCATTATTGTTAATAATTGTGCGATTAGTGCTCTCAGCGGCTGTTAAATTAAACGCATTATTAATTGCTTTAATAATTTCAGTTGTTCGTTGATCTCTTGCCTCTCTTGCCAACACTTGCAGTCACTGGAAGTTGACCAGTTGTCTGACACCAGCGCACATACATACACACACACGTACATAGCAGCCAAGCTGCTAGCGACAGCAGAGCAGTTGTTTGTGTGCATTTTCGTTGGCGCGCTTTGGCATATTCAGGCATATTCATTTTCAAAAATAGTTTGTCATGTAATAGCGATCGTTTATTTTATTTGCTCCTTTTAACGTTTTACGTCTAAACGAGTGCTATTAATATTAATTTCAATTGTATTTTGTTTATTAAATTATTATTAAATTCAATTATATTTTAATTTATTGAGTATAATCGAGTAAATAATCGTCATGGCAAACACTAAGGAAACTTTTGAAGATTCGAAAAAGAAACGAAATGTATGAATAAAAAGCATACTTTGCTTAAGTGACCAAATTTCCAAGGGTAAATTAAACCTTAAAGCTACAGAATTGGAATGAAGATTAGAAATGTTGGCTACTCATATAGAAACAGCTTTAAAATATCAGACTAGAGTAGAATCTTTTGATCCAGACGTTGAATATAGAGGCGAATTGGAAGTGCTTTGCATAACGACAAAGCTCGTTTAAAGTCAATGATTCAGAGCTTAGCTCCTGCTACACAATCAGTCATTCCGGTTGCGGCTCCACTCACACGTCTTCCTCATCTGGCACTTCCCAAGTTTAGTGGAAAATACTCAGAGTTTAAGAATTTTATTAGACTGTTTAAAATCCTCGTCCACAATGACACGACGATTCCAGCTATTGAGAAATTTAATCATTTCGTATCGTGACTGTCCGCTGTAACTCTAGGGACTGAAAACGAAGGCATTGGACAGACTAAACACAGTGTATGACAATGAGTGTCTAATATTTAATGATAATATTAACGCTCTCTTTAGTCTTCCAAAAATAGCGCAGCCTTCTGCTGCTGCTTTAAGATCGAGAAGAGACACTGTCTCAGCCGTATATGGCTCACTTCTCTCGATAGGTGACGATGAAAAGATTTCCAACGCAATCATCGTTCACCTCGTCATGAACAGCGTTGACCCAATGACCAAAGATAAATGGGAAGATCAACGCGATTATGCAACCAATGTGGAGTGATTGCGAAGCAGTCTTGAATCGTAGATATCAGCTTCTTATTGCTGGAACATCATCCAAAAATGCCTCCGATAGCTCTAAATCAGAGCCAAAGACTATTTCTAAAAACAATAATCGCAGTTTGTTCTCGTTTTCTGTGGCCAGTGCTAGAAACTGCCAGGTGTTTCCTAAATGTTTATATTGTAGTTCCGAAGACCATTCAATATTGAATTGCTCTGCATATGCCGCACAATCAGTGCAACAGCGGTTTGAGTTTGCTAAGGCAGCTCCATTGTGCATTAATTGTCTTCGGAAAGGACACACTGTTGCCAGATGGAAAGCGAACAAATGCAGAGTATGCAGTCGTTCGCATAACACCCTTTTGTATAAATATTCTGCCAGTTCTAGTGCTAGAGCGTTACCACCAACCCTTGACTCCGCCCAGGATCAACCTTCGACATCACATGCTATGCATGCGAACGTGTCTGATAGTGTGATTCTAGCTACAGCAGTCGTTGAAGTCAAAACGAAAAGTGGCGATTTCGTTTTGGCGTAACATACGAGTTAGCTCAACGATTGTAGCTGCGTCGAGAAGAGGCTAGGATCAGCTTGCTTGGAATTGCTCAATTCAACACACAAGTTAAGAGCAAGATACATACTGTGGTGAAGTCGCGAGTCAATTGTAGTGAGTTCTCTCTAGATCTGTGGATCTTAAAGACCATTTCTGGGTACCAGCCTGAGCACACGGTCAATGTCAGTGGTTGGAAAATCCCTGAGAACCTGCAGTTGGCTGATCCATGTTTCCACAAGCCACAGAAGATTGACATGCTCATGCTACTCTCTGTCGGTCAGATTAAACAAGGTCCGAATTGTCCGATTCTTCAAATAGTCTCAGGGCGCTATACGCCTACAGGTCCTAAGACGGCTCAGATAGTAAATCTGAGTTGTCAAGAAGATTGTTATACCTCGATAGACACCACATTGCAAAAATTCTGGTCATTGGAAGAGTTGCCTTCGGTAAAAAAGGTCCGTACAGTGGAGCACCAGTTATGTGAGAGCCACTTTCTAAAAAAATTTAAAAATATTGCCGTCAGGTCGATTTGAAGTACGACTACCATTTAAGTCGGATCCAAATCAGCTTGGTCGCTCTTTCGAAGTTGCCAAGCGTCGTTTTTTGTCGCTTGAGAGACGCTTAGCTCGTGATCCCGAATGTATTTGTAATTAATGGAAAAGTATCTTTCATTTGGTCATATGTCTAAAATAGACTACCAGATTCCAAGTACCCCTCACTAAATTATTCCGCATCAATGTGTTCTAAGACCACAAAGCACATCAACGAAGTTACGCGTTGTTTTTGACGCATCTTGTCGTACTTCGTCTCAAGTTGCGTTGAATGGTTGGACCGACCATTCAAGAAGAGCTGTATTCGACTCTGCTTCGATTTAGATTGCTTAAGTATGCACTGACAGCTGACATCAAAAAGATGTACCGGCAAGTCATGGTGCATGAAGCAGATCGAGATTTCCAACTAGTAGTGTGAAAAAATAACCCATCTGACTCTTTGAAGTCCTTCAGGTTAACGGTGTTTGACAAAGCTTAGTGACATGGTGGAATCGTCACACCCAAAAGTTGCTGACGTTATCAGGCACGACTTTTATGCCGATGACCTATTAACTTGTGCTGCTTGCGTAGAGAACCTTCAGATTATCAAGTCTGAGGTTTCGCAAATTTTGCAAGGCGCACGTTTCGAGCTAACCAAATGGTTTTCGAATTCGCCTGAGTTCTCCGCAACAAATGCAGTAAAGCCGATAACGATCTCAGAGTCTGATACAACCAAAACATTAGGCGTGCTGTGGTTGCCAAATGAAGACGTCTTTCAATTTAAGATTGACGATTCATTTATGGGTCTTAGAGCAACTAAACGAAACATTCTCTCGGTTTCATCGCGGTTATTTGATCCGCTTTGCCTATTAAGCCCTCTGATTATCAAGGCAAAGATCCTGCTTTAAGAGCTCTGGCTTCAAAAGCTATACTGGGATGAATCTATCCCTTTGAGCTTGGACAACTCGTGGCAGCAGCTGAAATCAACTTTGATTCAGTTGCAAAGAATCAGGATACCCCTATATGTTTTTACAGAGCCAACAGTACCGATCGAGATTCATGGCTCAATGCGAGCGTTTGGCTCATGCGTGTATATACGCAGTTATACTGCAGAAGGTTGTCATGTTTCAATGTTTAGATGTCAACAAAGTAGCCTCCCTCAAGACTAAGACTCTTCCTAGACTTGAGTTGTACGCGGCTCACCTTCTCGCAGTTTTCTGTCACCGAGTCAGAAATCTTTTAAGATTACCAATTGAACGGGCTGTTCTTTGGTCTGATTCTGAAGTCACGCTTCATTGGATTAAGCCACATCCTTCGTCCTTGGCAACATTTGTGTCGAATCGTGTGGCTGAAATTCAAGAGTGGACAGAGAAAGCTTAATGGCGCCTACAAAGAAAAAAACAGCAGATATCGTTTCGAGAGGCTGCGAAGTTCCTTTATGAAGGAACCAAGAGGTACGAAAAACAGCTGTTGGACTGACAGCTATGGTAGACCGCCCGGTTTTTTTGGAAACCATCAATAGTTATTCATCGCATGCCAGGCCGCTTAGAGTTTTCACTTATTTGTTCCGTTTCATTAAGAAAATTAAAAACAAAACTGAAGTTTTCGCGAAGATACCTACGGCACAAGAAAGAAAAGAAGCTTTTGATAAAATAGTTGAAGTCATCCAACAATTTGAACTTAAAGATGACATATGCATGACTTTTATGCATGAGTATAACGGATCTTGGTGCTTCTTTAAGCTATTGCGAGTAGGGGACGACTTGCAAATGCTTCTCTTTCATATGATGCTAAGTTTCCTATGCTCCTTCTTAAAAGCACGCAATTTGCTAGAAGCTATATTAGATACATGCATATATCGAACTGTCATACTGGCCCAAGAGCGCTCGTGAGTCTTCTTACGTGAGCGAATCTGGTTAGTCAATGCTCAAGAGGTCTGTCGTCAGTCAGTGAGATCCTGCATCCCTTGTTTCAAATGCAAGCCTCGTCTGCTAACTCAAATAATGAGTAATTTGCCAGCAGACCGACTCCGAGCACTCCGCCCATTTTCTACTTGCGGCGTTGATTTTTGTAATCCAATTAGCACGACCTTTCGAATGCGTGGAAAGCCTACGATTGCTTCGCCTCCAAAGCGGTTCACTTAGAACTTGTTTCTGATTTGTCAACTAATACGTTTCTTAAGGCTTTTCAAAGGTTCGTCGGCCGTCGAGGAGTCCCCCAGATCGTACATTGCGACAACGCGACGAATTTTGTCGGAGCCCGTTGCCAGTTTCAGGAGTTGCGGCCCCGAATCGAGGAGGAGGCGGACGCAATTCAGGAATTCTCATCAAGAAGCGAATGCGAATTTGCGTTCATACCGCCCAGGGCTCCGCACTTCGGCGGTCTGTGAGAGGCAGGTGTGAAGTCTGCAAAGCACCTTCTCCTAAGGACGATAGTCAGCCTGCTGCTCACGGCAGAGGAGATGGAGACGACGTTCGTCGCAGTGGAGGCCGTGCTGAACTCACGGCCAATAGGAGCACTAAGCGACGACCCCAGCTACGGCGAGGCACTGACACCGGGCCAGACACTAGTGGGAGGCCCATTGACCGCAATGCCAGCAGGAGGGACCCCGGACCAGCAGGGCCTGACCTGGTTAAGTCTATGGCGAGTTGTCTCGTCGCTCAGGCGACAGTTCTTGCGGCGATGGTACCTAGGAGTTCATACTGGGACTCCATGCCAGGAGCAAGTGGCACCATCGCACGCCAGACGTCGTCGCAGAAGACAACCTGCCGCCTCAGAAGTGGCTGACCGGCAGGGTAACGGCGATACACAGGGAAGAGGACGGCGCCGTTCGCGTCGTTGATACCAGGGCGGCTGCAGGAGGTGGCTTCAGGAGGCCCATCCACAAGCTGGCGCTAGGCTAGGCTTAAGCAAATTAAGAAAATCAGCTATCGAAATACAACTATACCGAACGAACGAACCGCTGTCGAAAGTCATTTAAAAAGCCATCAACTCTCGCGGCTGTTTAGTAAATAATATTAAATAATCTTCATATAAACTCATATGAATTTTCACTATTATTGTTTTATTATGCTTTAAGAGTTTTGGGTTAAAAATATCTAAACGTGTAAACTATGTACCCATTTTGATATCCTCGATGTTTTCTGTAAAAAGCTCTATGTTAAATATAAATAAGTTTTATTTTTCTTCATTTTAAATTGATTTTTGTTGTTAATTGATTTTTTCAATATTTTTGTTAAGGGTGCTGATAATATTGTTCATATCATTAGAACAGCATTGGGGGGGGGGGGGGGGGTGGGTTGTTTTGCGACAAAAAAAAATTACCGCTGCTCTCTACGAGTTCTCAATCGCAAGATTTTAATTTTAAATTCGTCGTCAGTTCAAGAAAAGATAAATTAGGAAAGGAAACAAAAAGGAGATAGTGAAAACAAGAGAAACAAAAATTTAACGAAACGTAATAAGAAGGTAAAGGCAAGAGCAGTTGTAACGCTCAGACTCCCCTCCCTACCATGGTCGCTGTAAATGCAAATTGAAGTTCAACGACCCCGTTTATCCAACGATGCTCAATTCATTAGGACACGCAGGGTATGCACGACTTCCATTTAGAACACGATTAGTTCAAATTCATTGTTAATCGGTGATTCTGGGAAGTTGATTCTTATTGCGAAATGAAACGGAGACAAAATTAAGATGCGTCTAGTCAGCTTCAATTTTTATTTGCGAGTGATGGTGAAATCCATAATTCAGTATACCACCGATTCAATAACAGTGTTGTAAAGAACTTGAAAGGAACTTATCGATATATCGATTGCGTACATGCATGCACTGATCTGATTTTCAATACCCTTCCTCATTGCAGGCATGCACACATTTACATTAAACTTAATTTCTTTGTAAACTCCATGTGTTTTTGTTTCTGCAGATTTTTTGTTAATATGTCTGCTACCATCTTGTCTGTAGAGAGATATTTCACAACAATCTGCCCTTCCTTAATTACATCACGTACAAAGTGATACCTTATGTCGATGTGTTTCGCTCTCGAGTGATGTACTGGGTTTTCTGCCAGTTGCTGCGCGCTCAAATTGCCGCCATACAAAAATGTTGGTGTCTCCAAATTGCAGCAGCCGATTTCCACTATCAGTCTTCGTAAAACGATAGCCTCCTTGCACGCCGTTAACAGAGCCATGTATTCTGCTTTGGTACTGCTGAGAGCCACACTATTTTGCTTCTCGGACTTCCAAGAAATGGGACCTCCAGCCAGAAAGAAAGTATATCCCGTATACGATTTGCGATCTGTCTGGTCGCCAGCCCAGTCGGCATCTACATATCCACATATGTGGATCCTGATTCCGTTGTGCCAGTTTAGTTACTGAGTGAATTATGTCTGGTCTCGTAGACAGCCCAATCCACATCAATTCGCCAATAATGGATTGATACGAAGTAACGTCCACCTTCTGGCATTCATTGTTACGACAAGCCACCTGATGACCTGGTTCTAGTGGAGTAGCCGTTGATCTGCATTTCTCAATACCATGTCGCTGCAGGAGCTCCCGAATGTATTGCGACTGGCACACTGTGATGTCGCCTTGATCAGCTTCCCGCTGTACTTCGATACCCAGGAATAGCCGCAATGGTCCTTTGTCCACACATTCAAACGATTTCGAAATCTTCGCCTTGATGCTTTGTAAATCGTTTTTATCCAGACATGCGATAATCAGATCATCCACGTAGACCAGTATTAATGCCAGATTATCCATACTCTCATTCTTATTCAAACAGGGTTCATTTGCACACGGAACAAAGCCAATCTTGCGTAACACTCCGTCGAGTTTTGCGTTCCATTCCCTTTCTGCTTGTTTCAATCCGTAGATCGCTTTCTTCAGCAACAACACCTTGCTTGGCTGATTGACATCCTTGTAGCCACATGGTTGCTTCATGAACACAGTATCTGTCAGATCACTGTTGAGGTAGGCTGTGCACACATCCATTTGATGAAGATACAAATTTAGCTCCACTGCTAAAGCCAATATTAGACGTATGCTCTTCAGTCTGCATACCGGTGAGAACGTCTCCGTATAGTTGACTCCGTACTCTTGTGCACATCCCTATGCTACAAGCCGTGCTTTGTAGCGTTCCACTTCGCCATCAGCGCCACGTTTGACGCTGTTGAATTGCCAATGTTTTTTGACAATTGTACGCCGGTACTATTTACCAAGAATGACAACAACTTGGCTTTCAACAACAACGTTTATTTTGGCCAGATTGGTTTAACAGTATGCGGCTGTGGCTTTGAACAATAAGCTTCGCCAGATCAACAACGAAAAAGTATATGTACAAAGCAAAAACGCGGGAAAAAAATGCAAGTGTATATGTATGTGTATGTGTATGCGTATGCAATGCAATCACCGCTGGAACCAGTACACGACAAGCCTGCTCATCTAGTTCATACTGTGCCAATAGTTTTATCGATAAACGGATTAGGCTGCTGCTGAATCCGACATACTCCCCCCGTTGGAAGCCTGTCTTTCAACAGAGTCCTTTAGAGGCAACAGGCACAGCTTGTTCACTTCTCTTCTGATGACACCAGATGATGTATTCAGATCAGCCACACGGGCGACTCCATCCTTGCCAGGGACCAGATGCAATACCCTGCCAAGCGGCCAGCGCATGGGAGGTAGGTGTTCGTCCTTCACGAGTACCATGTCATTAACGCACAAAGATTGCGTTGGAGAGCGCCACTTAGTTCGCTGCTGCAGAAGAGTCAAGTATTCTTCTCGCCACCGTGCCCAGAACACCTGTTGCAGCTGCGACACACGCTGCCATCCATATAGTCGGTTGTAGTTCAGCTTGGTCAGATCAGGCTGGATGATACAACATTGGGGACCACCGAACAGTAAATGCGCAGGAGTCAGGACATCTAGATCAGCTGGGTTCTCTGAAAGTGCAAGTAATGGGCGAGAATTAACAACTGCACAGATTTGGCAGACGAGGGTGCGCAGTTCATCAAAGTGCAACACCGAGCGGCAAACAGAGCGATAAAAATGGTGCTTGGCCAACTTCACAGCCGCCTCCCACAATCCACCAAAGTGCGGAGAGCGAGGAGATATGAACTTCCAATCGATGTCATCGGCGAGGCAAAACTGCTGCACTGCTTTCAGGTGGGAATTGCTTAGCATCAACGTTTTTAGCTCAAGCAACTCATTCTTGGCCCCAACAAAATTCGTTGCATTGTCGGACCACATCTGACTGGGCTTCCCGCGAGTAGCAATGAAACGTTTTAACGCGCTCAGAAACGCCGCGGTAGATAGATCCTTAACCAGCTCCAGGTGCACTGCCTTGCTTGTGAAGCAGATAAACACGCTGACATAGCATTTCAGGGGCGCCCGCGTTCGAACCTCCGACTTATAGAAAAATGGCCCACAATAGTCGACTCCAGTGACCGTAAACGCTCGAACCGCTTCCAGACGCTCCTTTGGAAGATTTGCCATCATTGGTTCCACAAAGCTTGGCCTCGCTCGGAAGCACGTCACACATCCTCTTATCGCCTTGGTTACCGTTCTTAATCCGCCAATTGGCCAATACTGAAGTCGAATCTTGGCCAGAAGTGCACGGGGTCCGATGTGAAGATTCCTTTGATGAAACTGCACAATGAGTGCTTGTGTGATTGCATGACGCTGAGGCAGAATAATGGGATGCTGGCCATCATAATCCAAAGACGAATTGCAAAGCCGTCCACCAACAACCAGCATGTGGAGATGTTACGATGAGTGCGCTCTTCCTCAATTCAATTGTAGGCTTTTCGGGAATGCAGGGCGCAGGCCAGCTTGGACGATCATCCACAAGATATGGCGGGCCATGGAACCAGAAATCGGATTGTGCCAACACTTCTGGGAATGCGCCCCTAGAGAGGATGTCAGCGGGATTCCTATCGGTTGGAACATGATGCCATTGCATGCCGAGGGTCAAGTCCTGTATTGCAGACACTCTGTTCGCAACGAAAACATTAAATTTGAAAGGCTCATCTCTAATCCAGGATAGAACCACCGACGAATCGCACCAGCAATAAAACTGGCTGAAGAAGATTCCGGTACGCTTGATTTCATACATCAGGCTTGCCAATAGCTTCGCTCCACAAAGTTCCAACTTCGGAACGGACATCGTCTTCAAAGGCGCAACTCGCGACTTGGAGCACAGGAGTCTACTTATGACAGTCTGACCTCTGGTGACCACGTAGACGCAAACACCATAAGCCTCCAAACTGGCATCGCAAAATCCATGAATCTCCACCTCAGCATCTGCGATGAACACTACTCTGGGAAACGAGACGTGTGGAATGTTCTGGAAACTACTGCATAACTCCTTCCATGCCGTGTCACGTACTAGAGGCAAACTTTCATCCCAAGTCAGTTGATCCTTGCAGAGCTGCTGAAGAAAAATCTTTGCTTTAGTTATGACTGGGCCTAATAGTCCAAGCGGGTCATTAAATCGGGCAACAATAGACAGAACTGAGCGTCTCGACGGCTTCACTCTAGAGTCTAAATCAGACAAAGAAAACAAAAGCGTATCAACTGCAGGGTCCCATACAAGGCCAAGGGCTTTGGTGACATCGCTTCCATCATCAAACTTCAAAAACTGTTCTCTGTTTTCAGCAGCTACTCCATCTAGGATCTTCTCGTGACTCGGATACCATTTGCGAAGCTTGAACTGGCCACGGGCCAATATAGCGCAAGTCTGATCCATCTTTTGCCTGGCTTCTGCCACTGAGTTTGCTCCGGATATAAAATCGTCAACGTAGAACTCCTGTTGTAGGGCCTTTGAACCAATTGGATAAGCATCACGCTCATCAATGGCCAACTGGTGCATTGCGCGTACTGATTGAAATGATGCAGATTTGGTTCCATAAGTCACCGTATCCAATTTGAATACCTTTATGCCCTCCTCAGGTGAATCTCTCCACAGAATGCATTGATACAAGCTGTCAGGCATGGCAACTCGAACACAGCGGTACATCTTACAAATGTCAGCTGTTAGCGCTACAGGAAATGTGCGAAAACGAATCAAAATATGAAGCAGCTTTGGCTGTATGATTGGGCCGGCCATCAACACGTCATTAAGAGAGTATCCTGAATCGGTCGACGCAGAGCCATCAAACACCACACGCAACTTTGTTGTGGTGCTGTCCTCCATCATGAAAGCTGAATACTGCTCCTTTGATGAAAGCTGAATACTGCTCCTTTAGATGCGCATGACGGCCCAATTTACGTTCAATGCTGAGGAAACGACGGTATGCCTGGTCATAGGAGTCGCCTAGAAGCTCTGCACTGTGCTTCAAAGGCAACCGAACCATGTATTCGCCAGACGGCAACCGAGAAAAGTTTTTTACAAAGTGCTGCTCGCATTCCAATTCTTCCTTGCTGGCCTTTACCATGGGCTCTTCCAATCTCTCAATTTCCCAAAAACGTCGAACCAAGTCATCCAACCTGAAGTCCAGCTGAGCAGCCTCGCTGATAAGAGCGCTGCCAGTAGACAACAACGAAGTGCTACGATGTTTCTCAAAACCTCCAGTCACGACCCAGCCAAGGCGCGTCTTTTGAAGCAGCGGCAATCCTGGCAACAGCATGATTTGCCCAACAGACAGCAGCTCATAGAAAAGGCTCGCTCCAATTAAAAGATCCACTCGCTGTGGCTTGTTGAACGCTGGATCAGCCAGTGTAATGTTGGAAGGAATCTTCCAATCCGACGTGTCGATTGCGAAGCTAGGCTGACTGTCGGTAATAGTGGGGGCCACAAGGGCGTCAAACGTGGCTGAATAGTCTGACGTTGACGACTTCATCTGAATTTTTACAGCTGATCCGTCAGTGGAAACGCTCGTGTCTCCGAGACCCGCTCTGCACGGAACCAAAGAGCCAGCGCTATTTCTCACCATGACCACTGCGGTGGCCAAAAGCACGACACCAGACTGAAGACCTTGGGCAGCAAGAGAGGTAGCAGAGTGAGATGTAGTCGACGAGGGAATACTGGCGGCAGACGATGTGCTTTCTGGTCCTAATGCCTGAGAATCAGAAGAGGTAGCAAAATGTAACAGGCTGTGATGCTTTCCTCCACAGGTGCGACAATGACTGCTGCTACATGAACGAGTTTGATGCCCTTTCTTTAGGCAGTTGAAACATAGAGCCAGTTTTTTCACCTCCTTATGGCGCAGAGATGGAGACAAATTTGCAAATCTACTGCATGAATAGATTCCGTGGCCGCGTTCATCACAGAAGCCACATCCACCTTGGCTAGTCTCGGCCACAAACGCCTTTCTTGGGTTAGCAAAGAGCCAGCGCTATTTCTCACCATGACCACTGCGGTGGCCAAAAGCACGACACCAGACTGAAGACCTTGGGCAGCAAGAGAGGTAGCAGAGTGAGATGTAGTCGACGAGGGAATACTGGCGGCAGACGATGTGCTTTCTGGTCCTAATGCCTGAGAATCAGAAGAGGTAGCAAAATGTAACAGGCTGTGATGCTTTCCTCCACAGGTGCGACAATGACTGCTGCTACATGAACGAGTTTGATGCCCTTTCTTTAGGCAGTTGAAACATAGAGCCAGTTTTTTCACCTCCTTATGGCGCAGAGATGGAGACAAATTTGCAAATCTACTGCATGAATAGATTCCGTGGCCGCGTTCATCACAGAAGCCACATCCACCTTGGCTAGTCTCGGCCACAAACGCCTTTCTTGGGTTAGCATTTTGGTTAGATTTGCCCATATGAGAATTTGCTGACGTCGAATATTGTACGCTGTCCAGCTTCTGGCATCGCCTTTCCAGAAACTCAAAGAACTCATCAGCTGTCGGCACCTTGTCCGAGGAGCAAGCGTCATCCCACTTATTTTGGGTTTTCACGTCCAATTTCTGAAGGAGAGTTTGCACAATAAAACATCCTGAAATCTGCTCCGAATTGCCCAATGTCTTTAACGCACGCATATGCGAGTTGACCTTGTCTGAGAATTGCCGAAGTTGTGACGCCGACTCGTTGTCTACCCTCTTGAGCCCAAGAATCTCCATTATGTGTGCCTGGAAAACAATACGTTTGTTACTAAAGCGTTTATTAAGAATATCGAGAGCCACACGATAATTGGCACCGATAAAATCCAACGATCTAACCGCATCCAACGCAGGGCCAGACAGACATGAGCGAAGATGCTGCAGCTTCTCAATGTTGGTCAATTCGGGATCCTTGTCAACGACAGACTCAAACATTGCGTAGAAATTGGCATATTCCGTATAGCCATCGGAGAATGTAGGCAGCTTGAGCTCGGGCAAACGCGATCTATTGGCCACTATCACAGTTTGATTAAGAGTGTCATCATAGCGCCCAAATGACGAATGTGGCGGGGCATTTGACTGATGTTTTTGAATAATTACGCGCACACGAGCCTCGAGCTTAGCCATTAAATCGTCAAAGTTATCGCGCACTTTGCTGCCAATTTCGTCGAAGTCGAGTTCTTCTAACGAATTATGCGCGCCGCTAAAGGTAGATTTAGTTTGCTCAATACGTAATAAATGCACTTCTAGCTCGACCGGGTCTAGATCATTAAGCTTGTTTGTTGATAAATCACTTTCGAGATTTTTAGCGCGCTCAAACAATGCAGACACTTTGCGTTTGAAAAAGGTCACCCTGTCTGCAATTCGCGCAGCATCAGCGTCTGTGTTTGCCATGATGGCGCTTGGCAACAATGCAACGGCGAAGAAATGCAAACAACAACAAAAGTCAGTAACCGCACAGCCGCTTATGTACAAGCGTATGTATATAAGAAGGCTGAGAATGACAACAACAACAACGAGCGAGAGCCTACTTGCGGTGCCTTTCCCAATATGACACACAATATGACACTATGAAACTGTTGCTTTGCAACACACATGCACATACATATGTATGTGTGATTATGCACTTGATTTGTTTTCAGCGAACTCAGAACTTCACTGCACAATTGAATGTTATTTAGCCAATCTCGCCGGGGCCTCCAAATGTTGAATTGCCAATGTTTTTTGACAATTGTACGCGGGTACTATTTACCAAGAATGACAACAACTTGGCTTTCAACAACAACGTTTATTTTGGCCAGATTGGTTTAACAGTATGCGGCTGTGGCTTTGAACAATAAGCTTCGCCAGATCAACAACGAAAAAGTATATGTACAAAGCAAAAACGCGGGAAAAAAATGCAAGTGTATATGTATGTGTATGTGTATGCGTATGCAATCACAGCTGGAACCAGTACACGACAAGCCTGCTCATTTAGTTCATACTGTGCCGATAGTTATATCGATAAACGGATTAGGCTGCTGCTGAATCCGACAGACGCTATAGACTATTTTGCTACCTATAGCTCGTTGACCGTCTGGCAAGTCTGTAAGCTGCCATGTCTGGTTCTTCATCAAAGCCTTGTATTCTTTTTCCATAGCCTCACGCCACAATTCTGCATCGGTGCAGCCAATTGCATCCTCGTAGGTCACAGGAATTGATACATCTCCGGTTACTGCAGCTCCGAGTATGTTATACTGCTTCCTAGGGCGACCACTTTTGCCCGTGCGTATAACTTTTGGCCTGCCTGGCCCAACACGCTGCTCTTCCTTAGAACTTAGAAAGCCCTCGCTGCTAATGCTGTCATTGTTTATGCCGACGTTGACTTCGTCGTCTGATCCTTGAACATTTTTTATGCCGACGTTGACTTCGTCGTGTGAGCTTTTGTCATTGTTTATGCCGACGTTGACATCGTCGTATGAGCCGTCATCGTTTTCTATGTCATCCTTCTCGTCACTTGGCTGTTCTCCGGCTAGATCCAGATCAAAGACTGACTTCTCTGTATGTCCTAGATTAGCGTCACCTTGTTCATCGAAAAGCACATCTCTTTTCTCGATGACTTGTCCACAGCTCGGATCATTAAGACGATACCCTTTGGCAGTCCTTGAGTAACCGACCATTCGGTACTCCTTGCCTTTGGCTTTAAACTTGCTCCGGCGATGACCCTTGTCCAAAGCCACTGCAATAGAACCAAAAACTTTTAGATGACTTACTGAAGGTTTATTTACCGTTCCACGCTTCCATTGGAGTTGTCTCATTCAGTGCGCTTGTTGGAGATCGATTCCGCAAATACACCGCTGTGTATACTGCCTCTGCCCACAACGTCTCCTTCAGTCCAGAATGTACCAGCATACATCGCGACATCTCAACAATCGTGCGGTTGGCCCTTTCTGCCACGCCGTTCTGTTGTGGTGTGTACGGAATCGTCAGCTGCCGTGCAATGCCGTTTGCCTTGAGAAAATCATCAAACGTTTTATTGACGTATTCACGACCGTTGTCGCTGCGAATACACTTCATCTTCTTCCCAGTTTGCCGCTCAACCAGTTGCTAAACTCCACAAACTTTGAGAATACTTCATCTTTGCTTTTTATGAAGTAAACAAAGATTCTTCTCGACTTGTCATCCATAAATGTCAGAAAATATCGATTGCCCCCAAGTGATCGTGTCTCAAACGGTCCACAAACATCCGAATGAACCAGTTCCAAAACATCGGATGCTTTGTTCTCACTTGAGCGTGGAAATTGTTGTACATGAATTTTGCTGAGCATACATGTTTTGCACGATGCGTTTGGGGATAGCGATAGCGTTTCCATGCCACGCACCATATTCTTGTCCTTTAAATCCGCCAAACTGTTGTAATTCAAATGTCCTTAGCGTCTGTGCCACAATGCTCCCTCGACGCTAGCCGCAAAACATTTTGTGCTCTTGCCTTCGAACGTGTATAAATTTCCATCCTTGTCAGCCTCCAAAATGCATTCGCCTTGTTGAATGATTCTTGCACGCTTCTGATTAAAATGCACAACATTGCCTTTTGACACGCATTGACTGACCGATCCCAATCATTTCTGGCACATACAGAACATTGCTCATAACAATCGTGAAGCGGTCCATTTTTAGCTTCACCTCGCCTATGCCTTCAGCGCGTAGAAAGCTGTCTCCTGTCAGGCCGATCATTTCTGTATGTTCCGTTATTGTTGTAAACAGCGTATTTTCACAACACATGTGGCTTGTCGCGCCACTGTCCAGACACCATTTTGCGCGATCAAACTTCTTTGCATCTAGCGCACCCATCAAACTACACTGTCTTTGTGTTTGATCCTTCTTTGTGTCTTTCTCTTTGTCAGCACTCTCGCTTCTGCATTCTGCCTTCATATGCCCGCGCTTTCCGCAATTGTAGCAAATAACGTTTCTTTTGCTGTTCTTCTTTGCACCTACTTTCGCACATCAGCTGCTCTTCTCTCTCCTTCTTCTCTTATTTTAATGCAAAGAATTTCGAATTCCGGCATTGTGTCTCGCGACTCAATCGCCACAACGAAATTTTCGTATTCCTTTGGAAGACTGGATAATAAGATGATCGCTCGTAGCTTGTCACTTATCTGTACTCCTACAGCAGCTAGGTGATCCGATATTTCATAAGAGGCGTTCATGTGACTGTTCATGCTCTGTCCTGGTGACATTTTTAGACTCAGCAACTTCTTGTATAGTGCTACTTCTCGCACTGGTCCAGTTGGCTGATGCACTTTCTGCAGTTTTGACCATGCCTCAAACGACGTTGGGCAATTCTATATATACACCAACTGCGATGCCTTGACGCTTAGTGTGATTGTGGCAAAGGCCTTGCTATCCTTGCTAATCCAATCAAAATCCTTGTGCGCATCCTCCTGCCTTAATGCTCCCGATGCCAAGTTCCATAACCCAGCATGCACCAAAACGCTGCGCATCTGTATGCTCCAGGATTCGTAATTTCCTTCTTCCAGCTTCTCTATTTGGTATAAGCCATCCATTTTGCTTACTGCGTAATTAAGGCGATGCGACAATTAACTACACACACATTAAAAGTTCGTAACTTTTAAATTGTAGTTTGACTTGCAATTCTCAAATGTTTCTTTGCAACCACGAATCTACAATAACTGGGCCCATACCCTGTTAATCGGTGATTCTGGGAAGTTGATTCTTATTGCGAAATGAAACGGAGACAAAATTAAGATGCGTCTAGTCAGCTTAAATTTTTATTTGCGAGTGATGGTGAAATCCATAATTCAGTATACCATCGATTCAATAACAGTGTTGTAAAGAACTTGTAAGAAACTTATCGATATATCGATTGCGTACATGCATGCACTGATCTGATTTTCAATATTCATAATAATTATATTTATTCACAACAATTAGCACACCTAGCATTAACTTCAAGAATTTTATATTTGAGTAACATTAGTAGGTTTTCACATTGTTCTTGTTTTTTAACTTTTAATGATTTTAATTGGTTTCAGTTTGTGAACGTGAACGATGCTGAAAGTAAAAATTACAGGGTATCGAATAGTAAAATTAATATTCTTATTTATAAAAAGGAAATGTGCAATAAGAAAAAAAAAATTATTTAGGTCAATTTTACCAGGTAGCTGCTATATGTTTCATATTTATCAAATTTGTATCTGTTTTTGGTTAGCAGTTTTTTTTTTTTTTTTAATTTCCTCCGTTATTTATACCAAATTACGCTAAGTCTTTTATTTCTTTTCGGTTGTTGTTTAGAAATAAATTTGAAGAGATTCAGCAACATTGATCAAGCGAGAAAAGATCGCGGAGAATTTGCACTAACGCACTAAAATTATGCCCAAAGTAAAGACCATAAATGATAACAGTTATTTAGTGCCCTTACTTATCTTACATGTTGTTGTTTTGTTTTTATGCACTGGAAAAAAAATTCATGATCTGGGCACAACCTTTTGAACTTTAAATTCACAAGTTTTTCTTTTTTTCTTTATTAATTCAACAGCATTAAAAAATTTTATTTTTTCTTGATGCACAAAAAAAATGGTTTTTCTTTTTTTTTTAACTTGTATTTTAATTCATTTTTTTCTTCTTTCATTTCATTTTGGAAAATGATTTTTTCTTTCTTTTTTTTCTGTATCGCTCAAAAAAAGCATATGGTTATTTAACCAACTCCAGCAAAAAAACTTTAAACCAGGGGTGTCCAAAGCAGCCTTATGGATGTGCACGCACCAATACAAATAAAGAAATGTGCACTCACACATGCAACGACTTTTTTTTTTTTTCAATGTGTGAACTGAAAAAAAGAACATGTTTCTTTAAATAAAAAAATTCGAATAAAATACAAGCGTCACACGTTTCACAACGAAGTGAAGCTTTTCGTTTTTCAGTGTACACCAAACGATAGGACAACAACAAAGTACATTCGTATTAGCAAAAGCAAAACGACGCAATACAATTGTTTTTGTTTTGCCAGCATCGAAAGTTGACGTAAAGAGGAATGCGCAAAATTGTTAGTGTAATTTGCAATGTGCGCGAAAAGCTTACCGATGTGTAGAGTAACCAAATTTGGCACACAGATTTCTATAAACCCCACGCAGGTCAAGTTTGTTTCAAAATTTTGCCACGCCCCTTTCCGCCTCCGTAAATCGCGAAAATCCACCACACGCACAGTTTTCAAAATATTAGGTTTTTTTAAACGGTGAACGTTAGCTATTGTTATTGCCAATCATCCTATTAAATCCCAACAATGTCGGACAAACAGAAAGGTGTTACTGGCTGATTAAAGCTTTTAAGCAATAAAAGTGCCTAAAAGCATGCAATAATAAAAGTGCCTAAAAGCATGCAATAAAAAAAGTTTAATTTATTTAGGTAAGTAACGGGTATCCTATAGTCGGGAGCTCGACTATAGCCTTTCCCACTTGTTTTATTCTGGGAGTGAAAGCTCCACAGAAAAAAGTGCTCCAACAATGATCTAAGAAAATGGTCCGTTTTTTTTCTATATCTTGTGCTTTTATGTTTCTTTTCCGTGTCGTATATTAATACCGAAATAATTAATAACGAAGTAACACTTTTCGCCCGTTGAACGTTATCTGGGATTTTAAATAACTTTTAGACGATTCCCGATGTCGGATTGAAAAGGTTGTACATCGGAGACGTGTTCGCTGTTAGACGTTCGAAACGGAAAAGACCGGATGCTGCAATCAAGACGAAGGCCTTGAGTCATGACACGCGATTCGCAGCTGACACTAGAGTAGTCTACCATTCAACTATCGAAAGCCTGCTCTATTTCCTATCGATATCCTAATTTTCAGGTTTATCATAAGTAATAGCAATTATTTCAGTGTGCAATACATCTAAAATTTTTAAAAATTTTATACTTTATTTTATGATTACTATTTATTTATTTAAGGAATTCATACTTATACTTTTAATTTACTATATGCTATTTATTTATTAGTTTTAGGTAATTATTCAAATACTTTCATTTTATTTATTTATTACTTTTAGGTATTAATATTTCATAATATAACATTAATAATAATATTTAATATTTATTTTCTTGGAGTTTTTTTTTTTTTACTTAATTCATTTATTACTACTTTTCTTGCAATTGCAAATTTACTACTAAAACTAAAACGAACTGCATTCGTCATAAACGTGCTGCCTACTTTTAATCGAACAGGAAAGTGCTACCCATTTTTTCTTCTCGTTTTATTTAACCAAGCGCCACTACAATACCCCCCCACCAAAATCACAATTGGAATAGTCTTCCCTGGAATGCAAAAAAACTCATTGCTTGATATCCTTTGCGTGGTACTTCCCTATATAGTGACCTTGCAAATCAGCAGTATCATAATAGCAATTCCCTAGTTTCCTTATAGTTCTTGCCTTTATGAATGACGGTGCTAGTTTAGCATTAAACCCTTTCGAAATATTGCTTTTTTGAAAGTTCCTTCTGAATACCTCTTTTCCCGGCTCGAAGCTCACTTCCCGACTGCGTATATTATAGAACCGTTTACTGCGATCGTGCTGCCGTTTGATAATATTCTGGGCTGACTTACGACTTAAGTCGAACGAATCATCTTGAGCGAATTGTAATGTACGGTCTTCGAGCATTTCCAATTGCCTTAATACACCATATGTAGCTCCGCTGGTGATCATGTTTTGTCCAAATGCTACTCGATAAGGACTACTACTGACTGCTGAATGCATCTATTTAAACTGCACGCCGTTATCCGAAACAACAACTTCGGGAACTCCAAAACAATGGAAAAGGTCTTCTACTAAATACTTAGTGACAGCATCAGCTGTAAACTTTTTAACTGTTTTTAAAAATGGGAACTTGGAAAAATGATCAAGAACGACAAACACCCCAATGTTTCCGGACCGACTTCGAGGATACGGCCCCAAAAAATCCACGTATAGTTTTTGAAAAAATCTCTGCGTATCACCAGTTTTTCCCATTGGAGGACTCAAAGTACGATTTGAGTATTTCGAGCTTTTAAAAATATCGCAGTTGCCAAGGCTTTGCTTATGCCACTATGGGCAGCTAGCGGATTCTCATGGTTTTGTCTAAACACAGATGAAATAACGGTTTTGGGCACCCAAATTTTCCAACACATATCATCCGCTATTCGGTCGACACTTGCATGCTCTGTTCGCCTTTAAATAATATTGCCGATGACCTTGATGTCAGGCATATGCGACTGATTTTTGAGCCCTTTTTCCCTAATATTTCCATAATCTTCTGCCTTGAAATGCTCCGAATTCAAATCTACGAATTCTTCATTACCAATAGCGGATAGGTCTTCTGTATGCACGCGTGATAATGCATCTGGAACTACATTTTGGCTTCCTTTTCTGTGGAATATTTTAAATTCGAATCCCTGCAGCTTGAGTGCCCAACGAGCTAACCTTGAACTCAAATCTGATTGGGACATAAGCCACTGCAAAGGATCATGGTCTGGAACTATTGCCCCTCAATGTATGCTCTAAATTTTTTCACACACATTACAGCTGCCAAGCATTCTTTTTCCGTCACCGAGTAATTGCGTTGACAACGGTTTAATTTGCGAGACATAAAGGCTATTGGGATTTCGTTACCACTGCTCTCCGTTTGCATTAAAACACCCGCTACTCCAGTGTGGCTAGCATTGCAATGTACAGCAAATGGAGCCTTAAAATCTGGGCTACGCAACACAGGTGCCTGACACATTTAATTTTTCGACATTTCAAATGCCTTTTGCGCCTCTTCCGACCAATGAAACTTCTGACTCTTCTTGAGTGTATCGGTTATTGGCGCAGTTATACCAGCATAGTTTTTAATAAAGGAACCGCCGAACTTGTTTCATGGATCGTGGGATAGGAAACTCCACTATGGCTGAAATTTTTTCCGGATCCAACACCCAAATAAAACACCTCCTTCAGACAAAATTTGATCTTTTCCACATTTATGGTTAGTCCAACCATTTTTAATTGCGCTGCTAGTGTCTTTAACACTGCAATGTGCTGATCAACTGTTGCTGATATAACTAGCAAGTCATCTAAATAAACAAAAATCTCATTTCGACGCTCTGGAGGAATTACTTTGTCCGTTAACTTTGACATAGTTTGAGGAGCATTTGACAACCCAAATGGCAACACGGTGTACTGATAGAGTGGTCTGCCTGGTACATCAAATACGGTTGCATTTTCATGCAACGGACTTTGCCAATACGCATTCTTTAAGTCAATGCTTGAGATAAACTCGGCTTTTGGAAGACGACTAAGAATCCCGTGAATCAATGGCATCGGGTAAGCATTCTTGACCGTTACCTCGTTAGCTTTCCTACTGTCAATACACAGACGGACTTTTCCTGGTTTCCTTACAAGAACAATTGGGGAGGACCACGGACTTTCAGATACCTCAATTACGCCTAAATTCAGCATTCTATCCAACTCCTCATACAATAACTTTTAAAACGCTGGAGACACGATACCATCGATACCATGAGTCAACCAAGTTGTCTTGCCTAATCCATTCTCTGAAAATGATGGACATGTTTTAATTGTCTCTGCTAGTTGTTGTTGCTGCAGATCTTTTAATAATATTTTCCTTTTCTTGTCAAAATCAATACCCGCCAGAGAGGGATTGTAACTTTTATTTGCTAAAAATGCTGGCAGTAAATCATATGTTCTCCAAAATTCAATTCCTAAATACAATTCTTAAAAATAAAAATAAAATTGTAGGCGTTTATTTTCCCCTCGAAAACAGATATCTGTCATTAACTTTGAAACAATTGCTTGGCTATTTCCATCTGCGGTGCCGTTAGTCGAACTAACTGGAATTAATTTATGCTCCTTTTCAATTAATTCTAGTGCGAGTGATCCACCTATGCAATTGATGGAGGCTCCGGTGTCCATTAATCCACTCAGAGTTTTTCCTAGTAAGGTCACTTCGGCGTATGGCCGGTAGTTTTTGGAATTATTGACTACCGACGAAGCCACTGCTTCTTGGTGAGCTTTGCACTTCAATCGATAGGTCGCCGTTGCTGACGACTTAATGACTTTTCTAATGACAGGTCAGGTAAAATTTGCACACTTTGGTGTGAAGGTAAACTTATAAAAAAAACCTCTTTACGAGGTAACAGTCTAGTGACGAAAACATTTTAATATTAATAATAATATTAAGTTTAACTTATAAATTACTACAAAAAAAATGTTTTTGTCAATTTTAGTGGTTTGTAAAGAGTAACGAAGGAAAATCTTCGGGCAATGAAGCTGATGTTCGTATAACGATCCGAAGGAGTACGAGCTTGCAATCGGCTACTTTCTGGTCGGATGGGTGTGGGTATACTATTTAAACCTTCACGTTAAGTTGCTTCGCTCCTTATTAGAGATGGGGGAAAGAGAAAAGGAGGGGGATCAAAAGGACTGGAAGGATGCCAGGGATACCAGAGAGAAAACAAAAGGACAATAATGGGATCTAAAATCGACAACGGACTTCTTCTTTACATTTGCACCTAATTTGTGCAATCGCCCTCCCAACCATTATCCTGAAGAGCCAAAGAAATATAAGGATCCCTAAAAGAAGTCCTGTGTCAACTAGCCTATCTCATCTAAACGCTGCATGGTTCCAAAATAACGACAAATTAGAAAATAAATAACATTATAAACATTTTAATAATAATTAACAATATATGGGACGATATTCATACATGAGAAAGCATTATTTACAACAAAAACAGTTTCATAAACGATATTCGCTTCTTAAATTTTATGGAGAATGATAGCAGTAAGTTTTGCTGTAGATATGTATAAATATGGGTATCACTAATTTATGTTTATAAATGAATATAATTATATATAAATATAATTAAATTATTAATATATAAATATACGTAAATGACTATAAATGTAAATAGTTAATTATACAATTTTTTTTAATTATATTGCGATACATAATTTGTTATTTTCCATTCTTTGAAAATAAATTTTATATATGGCAATATAAAAAAAATCTATTCCTTGCCAAAGATTGAGATTATTTATCTTTAAGTTTGCATAAGCAAAAGCATTAAACAGCTGTGAAGCAGCTTTAAGAGAGACTCGTCAAGGTCAGCAATAAAAATGCTCGCGCTAAAGAGAAGCTTTGCGCGCAATAGTTTAAAGCAGCAGCATTAGAGTTTTAAAGAGATCAAAAGCTCACTTACAGCATGTTTCCCGCGTATAAAGATCTTTCTCAGCTGGTATATGTGTGGGTGTGTGTGTTGCTGCAAAGCTGTGGAATTTAAGCTGAGCTTTGTAAGGCAGGATCCCAATAACAGCCTTGGATTGGCTACGTCCCCTAGTCTCGGAAATGCATGGCTCCAGAAAAATGCAGAATTTAAGCGAACATATCTATATTTATGACCTTAATAATGCAACACATATCGATGGATAACGAAAGACAGGAAAACTTAGTAACAATACATTTGCAAGTTTTTATGAGCTGCTGTAAATGAGGACTAGTATAAATGTAAATATATAAATTTAATATAAAAATTAAGAAATATGATCATGCAATTACATTACAATTATTTTATATAATAATAATGAATTGTTGATATATTCTATTGGTGGTAATATACAAAAAGGAAATAAATACGAAAATTAATTTTTTAATGCCGCGAAAAGTGATCTTTCTTCAGAAATGAAACATACATAGGCAGCATTTAGGCCTTTGCTTTGTATTTGATTTTGTTTGCAAAAACAGCAGATCGCTTGCATTGCTTGTGCTTGCCGAAATGTAGGTCAAGGCACTTGACTTAAGAGATTAAAAGTGAAGCTTTTACTCGTCTCTCTTTGCTTATTACTCGCGATAAACAAGAGCGGCCGACGCTCGACTCACAATAGCACAGGCATAAGAGAAGCTTTTACTCGGCGTAGGCTTTGACTTACATGAGTGACAGAGACAGCTTGCATTATACTCCCACGCAGAAAGATCATTCGTTGTGTTGGTGGCTGTGGCTGTGAGAAAAGAAAAAGATATACAACCCACGTGCAAAAGCTCTATAGGCTCATGGTCAAAAGCTCACGGCTATGGCACACAAAAACAAAAAGCAAAAGAAAAAGCAGAAAAAGCAAAAACATTAACAATCAAATGCACAATAAATTAATATGAAATTATTTCATTTTTTCACACTTCTTGCACGAATTTTCTTTTCTTTCAGCAAAAAGGGGAATTAATTTTCGCACTATTATTTTGTCGTATCGCGGTTGGGCTATGTAATTTAAAATTCTCTTTGTATATTGCCACAACCTCTCGCAACTTCAATAATTACTTGAAACACTTAACAGTAATATTAATTAACCAAGGAAAAGAATAAATAAATTAAGAATCACTTAAGCTATAAATATTAATTCATGTCTAGATTTGTTTTTTTTTTTGAAAACTCTGCCAAATAGAGCTTCGTAGCTTAATAGAGCTTTTTGTTGTTGGCCGTTTTGTATGTGCCTTTTTGAGTAATTCAAATGCAAATAATATCGCTGCGTTGTTTATAATTTTAATCAAGCATATTTTCCGGCTCTTATTAAATTAGGGAAAATTTAATTAAATTAACACAAGTGCCGATTCTGATGAAAGAAGGAAAAAAAACGAAAGAAAATAAGTTTTAAAAAAATTGTCTATTCATCAGAAATCGTTGCTCAAAAATTAAATATAAAACAAGTGGGAAAGGCTCTAGTCGAGCTCCCGACTATAGGATACCCGTTACTTACCTAAATAAATAAAACTTTTGTTTTTATTGCATGCTTTTAGGCACTTTTATTGCTTAAAAGCTTTAATCAGCCAGTACCACCTTTATCTTTGTCCGATCTTGTTGGGATTTAGTAGGATGATAGGTAATAAATATAGCTAACGTTCGCCGTTTAAAAAAACCTAATATTTTGAAAACTGTGCGTGTGGTGGATTTTTGCGATTTACGGAGGCGGAAAGGGGCGTGGCAAAATTTTGAAACAAACTTGACCTGCGTGGGGTTTATAGAAATCTGTGTGCCAAATTTGGTTACTCTAGCTCTTATAGTCTCTGAGATCTAGGCGCTCACACAGACGGACAGACGGACAGACGGACGGACGGACAGACGGACAGACGGACATGGCTATATCGACTCGGCTGTTGATGCTGATCAAGAATATATATACTTTATAGGGTCGGAGATGCTTCCTTCTCCCTGTTACATACATTGCAACGAATACAATATCCCCTTTTACTTATTTTTAATAAGTAACGGGTATAAAAAAACATACTAGTAGATATAAGTACCTATATTTTAGAAACGGCACCTTGGGACGAATTCTTTCTTTCTCCGACTTGAAAGAGCGTATCTAAGTATCGGCTTCTAACCAAAAAAAAAATATTTATAATTTCACTTTAAATGATATTAAACTGGGTTGAAAACTCACCCTTACTTCTGTTTGCCAAAAAAACTATATTATAATTTTCACTGCCCTGACTTTACTTATTGCCAACTTGCAACAATCTTAAACATCAAAATTTTTCAGCGGTAAGAACGCGCACACAACTTGTTGCCTTGAGATTCAAGAGGAGAAAGAAAGACTGCCTACCATAATTTTTGGGTTAGGGGCATAATTTTGCGGAAATCTCTTTCCTCATATTCGTCCACTTCCAACGAATGTCCGCTTTGAGCCTAAACAGCTGACTGCACCCTCGCATTGGTTGCTAATTCAGTTAAGGAATTCTCACCAATAGGTGGCGTAATTTAGGAGTTTGTCTAAATTCTGACAAACAAAATACAGCAACTGAGATCATTTTGGCGCGTATACAGTTCTATTCTTAGTATTACTTTCTAATTTCAAAGAATATATGCTAATTCTACTTGCCAGAAAATTACAATTACAATTATAGAAATAACCTAAATCGGCTGAGCTGAGTTTTCTGCCTTTTTTGTTGCATACTCTAGGGGTCAGTTGTTTTACAAAATGGTGGTGCAAACTTTCCGGCGGCTCCATTAAAAGCAACAAGCGGTCTGTTACACACCCCCCTGCCAAAATCACACTTACTCGGTGAAAGCGACAAAGTGAGATACCCGCTTGAAGCATTGAATAGGATATTCACTGTTTAATGTCTTTTGCGTGAAACTTTCCTACTAACCTGCCTTGCAAATCTTCTAACTCATAATAGCAACTGCCAAATTTCTTTCTAACTCTGGCTTTGACATATACTGGAGCCAACTTTGCGCTGAACCCTTCAACAAAATTACTCTGTTGAAAGTTTCGCCGATACACCTCTTGTCCCGGCTTATAGTCAACATCGCGACTTCGCAAATTATAGGTCTTCTCGTTGCGTTGATGCTGCTGTTGTATTGATTTCTGTGCCGTTTTCCTTATGAGGTCAAACGAGTCTCTCTGTTAAAGTTTACAGTGCGGTCTTCTAACTGCTGTAGTTTTCGCAGCAACGTATACGTTTTCCCGTCTGTAATCATGTGTTGTCCAAAAGTGATGTGCATCCCAGTTGGTCTGATCTGGATTTATATACGCCTTTATTGCAGCGATCACCGAACGGTTAACACGCTCAGACGCATTTGCTTGGGGTGCATATAGTGCAGTATATGCGTGCTGCACATTATATCTTTGCAACAAAGCATTAAACTGATGTGATTTAAACTGGACTCCATTGTCCGATACGACTTCTTCTGGCACCCCGAAAGTATGAAAAATGTCCTGTCCCTTTTTCACTGGCTTTAGAAAAGGGAATTTTGATAGGTGGTCTAATACTATAAAAATGCCTATGTTTCCTGCTTTGTTTCGTGGATATGGGCCTAGAAAATCTACATACAATTTCTGAAAAACTCGACTTGTTTCTGATGACGCTCTCAATGGGTGCTTGCTACACTTACAAATACCACAATTACTAATATAAGACTTAACATCGCTAACTAAATTCGGCCAGTAATAATTCTAAGGTTTTGTTTATACCACTATGAGCTGCCAAAGGATCTTCGTGAGCCAGTTTTAAAACTTCTGGAACAAGATCTGTTGGTACCCATAATTTCCAACAGGCGTCATCTGCGATCTGTTCGATAAATGTAATTGTCAATCACTTTTATATCAGGCGTCTGCGTTTGATTCGCACTGATTGCATCTTTAAGTTTCTGATACTCAATGGAATTAAATTGTTCAGCATTTAAGTCAATTATACTGTTTTTGCTAAGGGCTGATAAGTCTTCAGAATGTACTCGGGACAACGCATCAGAAACAACGTTCTGACTACCTTTGCGATGGAATATTTTAAAGGAGAATCCTTGAAGTTTTAGGGCCCATCTTGCCAATCTGGAGTTTAAATCTGTCTGTGGCATTAGCCATTTTAGCGAAGCATGGTCGATATGAATTGAAAATTCATGGCCCTCTACATACGCTCGGAATTTCTTTATAATAGTTTATTTGGCAACTATTTAGCTTGCGAGACATAAATGCTATGGGCACATCATTGCCCTCGCTGTCCGTTTGCATCAGCACGCCTCCAACACCAGTATGGCTTGAATCGCAAAGGGAATGGAAAAGTTGGGGCTGTATAGCACGGGAGCATTACATAATTGATCCTTTAAATTTTCGAAGGCCTTTTGCGCTTCTTCGGTCCACACGAATTTTTTTCTCTTCTTCAGTGTATCCGATATCTTATAAAAAAACCTCTTTACGAGGTAAAAGTCTAGTGACGAAAACATTTTCATGCCCCAAAATTTCTGATATCCAGTTTTGTGACGAAAAATATTACATTTTACACATGAATTATAAAAAAAAAAATTTTGTCACTGGACACATTGCGCTAAATTTTTCATAACTAATAAATACCAGTATATACTAGTAGTACTTTTTTGCGCAGAGCCAGTGACAAAATTTTTTTTTTAATAATTCATGTGTAAAATGTAATATTTTTCGTCACAAAATTGGATATCAGAAATTTTGGGGCATGAAAATGTTTTCGTCACTAGACTTTTACCTCGTAAAGAGGTTTTTTATAAGATATCAGAAATTTTTTAATAAGACATAGGAAGTTTTGACAATTGAAATATTTTTTTACAGTTTAACTTTGTCAATCGGAGTTTATTGTTTGTACAAGCAAAAACAAACTGTCTGGCAACACTGTTTCTCTTTACTAACACACATGCCAACATGCCAAGCGCAAAATTTATCAGCACTCTCAAACTCTGGCTGCTATGACACTTTGTTGCTGCTGTCCTTTTCCAATTCAAAGTAAAACGTATATATTCAGTTAATAGGTTATATCTTCCAAATCAATCAACAAAAATTTATGCATGATGTATCAAAAACGCGAAATATTAAAAGCTCAAACATATTCAAAATTAAAAAAAATCGCTAGCGGCGTTTTCTCGAAAACTGCCAAAATGTGGAAAAAATTACCTTTTTTCACCTGTAGCTTTTTACCTGTGTACTTTAGAAAAAAAGTTTGAACATATGCTTAAGAGCCCTTCAAAGTACCTTTCCAACGACATATAGATCATATCTGTAGCTTTCATAGTTTGGACACTATGGGGGTTTTTAGTTTTAGCGGTTTATAGCGATTTCCCGCTAAACTAGCGATTTTTCGAAAAAGTCGTAGAACAAACGTTTCTAGATTTTTGAGCGGGAACAAGTCCTCATTCAAACTTTTAAGCTAAATCATCGCTTTGATACAAACAAACAAACAAACAAACAACCAAACATACTGACTTTTCATCTCATTTTCGGAAGGCGACTCAAAATTTCAAAATTAATTATTTTTTGAACCAGTTGTCCGATTTTGATGATCGAGGTGTCATTCGACGCGTATTTTTGATGAGAATTGTAAAAAATTCAACGAAAATTCAAAAAGGCTCCAACGGCCCCATTAGCTCCAATAATGTAAATTTTGCCCCTCCCACTTACACCTGTTTATCTCACAGTTTTCAAAAGTCTTAGTATGCACACTTGTAAGTTTAATTAATACCTTTCGATCGGTATATAACTCGACCTGATCGGACAGTCATAGCAAATCTTCCATTCTTCCTGTGTATATATGCTAGTCGCCTTCGCACCCTTCGTGCTGCTTTCGTCACTAGCGCGGACTGCCGTCCGCAGTGATAGCTGCAGCAATGCCAGCATAGTTTTTTATGAACTTGTGGTACCACCCTGTCGTCCCTAAAAACCTGCGTACTTGCTTTATTGACTTAGGCACTGGAAAGTCGCGAATAGCTGCTACTTTCTCTGGATCTGTTTGTATAGTTCCATATCCTATTACATGACCTAGATATTTAACCTCCTTTAAACAGAATTTACTCTTCTGGACATTGATAGTTAGTCCAGCTTGGAAAGTCTTTCGGCTAAAGCTTTTAGAACTGTCATATGTTTTTCAAATGACTCAGAGATCACCAACAAATCGTCGAGATATATAAATATCTCATTTCGGAGCGATGGCGGTATAACCTTGTCCATAAGTTTGGACATTGTCTGAGGTGCATTTGAAAGACCAAACGGCATCACCGTAAACTGATACAGAGGCCGGCCAGGAACAGTGAAAGCCGTTTTTTCCTTAGCTGTTTCTGTTAGAGGGATTTGCCAATATGCATCTTTCAAATCGATGCTCGTAATGAACACCGCATTTGGCAATCTACTCAGAATCCCATCTATCAGAGGCATTGGATAGGCGTTTTTCACAGTAACATTATTTACTTTTCTGCAATCTATGCACAATCGAACCTTTCCAGGTTTCTGCACCAGCACAACAGGGGAGCTCCATGGGCTATTCGATTCCTCAATTACGCCGAGGGCTAACATGAGGTCTTATTCCTGATACATTGGCTTTTCTGCTGCAGGCAGAACTTCTATATCATGATATATTAAACCTGTCTTCCCCAATCCTTTTTCGGCAAAAGACGGAAACTTCAATACTGTTTCAGCTTATTCCTGTTTTTGCTGTTCGTCTATAGGAATTTGTAAAGGATCCGTGAAGTCTATGCTGGATATTAAACAAGAATGTTCTTTGTTCAGAAGAAATAAAGGTAAAATATCAAAACTTCTCCTGTAGCATATCTACCCTACCATTATCATTAAACAAAGGGTATATTAATCCGTTAATACATTGTGACACTCTGTCATAATAAATACAAATATACAAATGCCCAAAGTACATTAAAAGACCACTTAGAATTATATAAACGTTCCAGCGCACATGTAATACGATCCATCGCTTATACATAAGCCGATCGCGGCGCGTGGGAACGCTGAGCATGCACTTTGCAGCTCAAGTGGTCAAGCCATACATATGTATGCCTTCTGCCTTCTGCATACATATGTATATACCAAAATACTTATACGTAAATATAAGACATAGATACAAGCAATGCATGTTTCGGGTTAGCGGAACCCAACATGAATATGTAAGATTCATTCAATAAAGTTATGCAAAACGGAGAAGTCGACTGCGTCTTGAAATATGTCGGAACCTATCATTTACATGGCGACCGTGACAAAGTGCCCGTGAAGTGTATAAAATAAAAAAGAAAGACAGCACGCAAACAAACTAAATAATTCTAATTGACAAAGTGCCCGTGAAGTGTATAAAATAAAAAAGAAAGACACCACGCAAACAAACTAAATAATTCTAATTGCGAAAGTCAAGAACAACAAATGAGCACGATGTTAATAATATTTACAACAAACAAAATAAAATGAACAAACAACAACCGCAAAAACAACAGCTCAAATTCAACAGCAGCAACATCAATATAAATATACATAAAAATAAAATGATAATATACACAAATCAAAGCGACAACAACAACAAAAACTAGTGTTCAGCAGAGCAACTACTGATTTATGGCAGAGGAGCCCAACTTCCAGACAGCTGCTCCTATTGAGCAAAGGGATTTGCCGACATTGCAAGAGGCCTTGCAGGCAAATCCAGCCGATGGACCACGCCCACTCACAATAGCTGAGTACCGGGCTCGACAGGAAAAGAAAGCATTACGCACCCACAAAAGGAGTGGCAGGAGGATAAAACTACTGCAGCAACGGCGACTGGTCAAGGATATGATCCGGTTGGCCAAGGAGGAAGCAGACCGACAACGCTACACAGAGCGTCTCCAGCAAATAGATGAGCAGTTTCGCATTGGTGCGAAACAACGCAAACGGGCTGCATAATTGCGAATGCCCCAATTTGCTTTAATAATAAGTCCTAAATTCAAACGTATGCGGGAAACCGCTATTTGAAAAATACTAAACACTGTTAGGCTTTATACTAACAAATGTGGTTGGAGAATTTTTTTTTTAACAAAACAAATGAAATGTAAACCGAAATGTGAGCCAACCACATTCTATAATAACTAATATTTTCATGTCTCTGGCGCTGGGTATCTATATACTCAGCTGCAATAAAACATTTGACTAATGATAAATTTTTTTAAAAAAAAATAATATTTTTTATAAAAATTATTACAAAATTTTTTTCTATTTTTGATTTTCAAAGAAGAAAATATTTTTCTTTCTTTACGTAATCCCACAATTATAAAAAAAAAAAAACAAAAGATTTTTTTAATAGAAAACCTTATTTTACTTTCATGAACGTAAAAAAAAATTTTTTCATTGAATATATAAAACCAATTAAAAATACATAATGGGGTGGTTTAGAGACTCCAGTGAGGCAAAAGATAACACTGCCAACGTTGTAAACAACGTAAAAATAATTGATCACACGGATGACATAAACGCATTGTGGATCCTGTTATTAATTATCACGATAGTGTTGGTTTTGCAATTTCTGCTTACACTCTATGTTAAGCACAATAAACTTATTAAGAAGAGGTACATGAGTAGAGCAAATAACCTGGATAGAATATAAATAGCACAGAAATTTAAAATCCAAAGATATTTCAAATACATCGGACGTTTTGCTAAAGAATATATATCTTTACATTATATATCTTTAAAAATCAAGATAGATTCAAAATGCATCCAGCATTAAGTGCGAGGGCGGGCTGATAAGTAATCGGCCTTACCAAAAAAAAACATCTTAAACAACCCATAAATATTTTATTCGATTAGTGTTTTCTATCGGCTGATTGCTGAAAAAGTTTTAGGCGTTTTTCTCAACACTGGTAATTTTGGCGGGAGTTTTAGCATGGTCACTTTTGCATTGTCCCCAAAATGAGTAAAATGGAATATCGAGCTGTCATTAGATTTCTGTTTTTAAAAAAGAAATCCAACGATGAAATAAAAAATGAGTTAATCGAAGTTTATGGGGAATCAGCTCCATCGATTTCGACCATTAAATATTGGACTGCTGAGTATAGGCGCGGGCGGACAAGCGTTTTTGACGAGGACCGTCCGGGACGTCCCAGAGAGGTGACAACCCCACAAATGGTAGATAAAGTCCACGGAATGATATTGGATGATCGCCGAATAAAGTTGAGAGAGATTGCTAAGGCCCTAAACATTTCTCGTGAACGTGTTGGAAACGTCTTACACGAATATTTAAATATGAGTAAGCTTTCGTCAAGGTAAGTGCCGCGATTGCTCTCAGCGGAACACAAACGCAACCGCTTGGTCATTGCGAAGGAGAGTTTGGCATTGTTAAACGCAAATAAGAATGAATTTTTGCGTCGTTTTGTGACTGTCGACGAAACTTGGATACATCACCATACACCAGAAAGCAAGGAACAGTCAAAGCAGTGGATTTCAACCGGAGAAACGGCGCCGAAAAGGCAAAGATTGGTTTGTCGGCCAACAAGGTAATGGCAACGGTTTTCTGGGATGCCCGAGGCGTAATTCATTTGGATTATCTAGAAAAAGGCAGAACAATTAATGGAGAATACTATTCTAACCTTTTGGGACAGTTCGATTCAGAACTAAAGAAAAAAAGGCCGCACATGGCGAAGAAAAAAGTTCTGTTTCACCAGGACAACGCTCCGGCTCACAAGAGCGTTGTTGCCATGATGAAATTGTGTAAACTACACTATGAAATTCTTCCACATCCCCCCTATTCTCCAGATTTAGCACCATGTGACTATTATCTATTTCCAAACTTAAAGAAATGGCTTGGTGGAAAGAAATTTCAGTCGAATGAACAGGTGATCTGTGAAACAAACGCCTATTTTGAGGACCTGGACCAGTCATATTTTATGGAATTTATAAAAAAATTGGAGGACCGTTGGACTAAGTGCATACGTCTAAAAGGAGATTATGTTGAAAAATATAAAAAAACCGTGTTTTCTTTGGTAGGCCGACTATTTATCAGCCCACCCTCGTACCTTATTGAAAAATTACAGGTCTATGAACCAAACATTCTTTCAAAATTCCAACATATAGTTGCCGAACAACCAACGACAATATATGAATTGAAAAAATCTATATGAGTACTTATGCTATGCAACATTCTCCATTTCTTGGATGTCATCCAAAAGAGAAAGCATTGATAATCTCATATATGCCGAATATAAAAGTGGAAGAGATCTACACAGATCACCCAATATTGGGTATAGCAGTAGACTACGTTGCATATAAATATTAATGGATTGGCAGACTATACGTGCCACCATTACCGAGCAACGAGCAGAATTTGAGAAGTCATTTAAATGAAACTGCACCTATTTCAAAGAGTACGAAACTAAAACATTTTCGAGTACTGGTTACTACATTCAATACAGTACGCCAAATTGTAATTGACAATTTGGGAAAATGTGATTCGTTACAGTCCATACAATTAAAGGGCGTAATACAAAGGCTTAAGGAAAGTCTCCTACATGTCATAAAACGGCACGACGTAAAAATTTTAGTTCCAAATACTTTAAATTTTGCAGCCGTGTTCGATGAATCTGCTCTACTAGAACCAGATACCGAACCAGAAAGTACAGATTTCAAAGATCCGATGACCTCAAAGGTATCAAAAATACCCAAAACATCAGATCCAGTTAGCTCTGATTCCAATACTGACTCCAAAGTGATAGAAGAAAAATCTATTACGATGCCGGACGAATCAGCCGGCAGTATATAAAAGAGATTTCACAATCAGTGCCAGAATTTGATGGAAAAAAAATCCATCTCCAAAGATTCATAACGGCAATTAAGCTGGTTGATATGACAAAAGGGTCATATGAATCAATCGCAATAGAGGTAATAAAGTCTAAAATAATTGGCTCAACCCTCTATAAAGTACAAGATGAGACAAATATTAAAGCAATCATTGAAAAATTGCAGATCACAATCGTCGGTGAAACATCCGACGTAGTAAAAGCAAAAATGGCTAATGTCTATCAAAAAGGCAAAACAGCTACTCAATTTACTAACGAAATCGATAATCTACGAAGATTGCTTGAATCCTCGTATATCGATGAGGGATTGCCATCTGAACATGCAGATAAGTTCAGCACAAAGGAAGCAATCAATGTCATGATCAAAAATTGTGTTCATGGCAAACTAAAGACAATACTGGAAGCAGGCAATTTTGCAACAATGAATGAAGCCGTCAGTAAATACTTACATTGTAGTATTGAAATGACGGGTAATGCAAGCTCCATTCTATACTCCCAGAGAGGTCAAGCCCAACGTGGTAATTACAACAGAGGTAATTACCGCGGTAGAGGCAATGGTCGTGGTAATTATAATCGAAACAATTATTACCGAAATAATGGCCAAAACAATAACAATAATTACAATAACCGTGGAGGAAGACGAGGCCAAAACCAAGGAAGAGGCCGAGGTAACTCCAACCAAGGTAATAATAACAACAATGTCAGAGTGGTGCAAAATGCGTCGGAAAACTCTCAGAACACTTTAGGAACCACTCAGTAAATGCAAAGGTTCACTCCATCAATTACAGTCTTAATATATTTGTCACCTTCTATAATCATTCAACTGAAAATAAACTCACATTCCTAATAGATACTGGTGCAGATATCTCAATTTTAAAAATAAATTCAGATACTTTCAAAATTCAAGAAAACAAAATTATAAACATCCAAGGCATAGGCCAAGGTGTAATAACATCTCAAGGAACAACTTCAATAGAACTCCAATCAACAAAATATATTATTCCACACGAATTTCATTTAGAAGACTCAGACTTTTCAATACCGTGTGATGGAATAATAGGCTGTAAGGGAGTTTCCAGCCGGGGTGCAGACTCAGTCTGCCAGGGCCAGAACTTACAAGAAATTTGTAAGTTTCGCTGGACGCGGGGATAAAGAGGAGGGAAATGTTCGCTAGGAAAGAGAAAATAACTACGTACGTACGTACAACTATGATGTGAAGCAACGCGGCCGGGGAGCGGCACAGGGTATACGCCCCGGTGTTCCACCGACCCCACGTGCAGCACAATACAACTACTTGGGGTCTGGCCGGGATTCTTCCCACGGCCGACGGGATCGAGTCCTCGTCCGACCACCACGGTTAGTGAGTACCACCAGTAACAGCGGGATTCTTGCCGGGATTTTTACCCACGGCGGACAGGATTGCCTTGTCTAGAATGCGACCGCTTGTCAATGGTGGTATCTAACTACAAGGGAAAAGAGTGTAGTAGCGGGATTCTTGCCGGGATTATCACCCACAGCGGACGGGATTACCCTCGTCCAAAAATGCGACCGCTTGCTACTGTTAGTATTTAACTACAGAGAAAACGTGAGATTTCTTTGATAAAGCTACAGTTTATTCACGTGTTAAGTTATTTAAGGTTAGGTTAAACTACGCGTACCCTGCTGCACTTGTCTACTCTTTTTCTACATTTACGATTTAGTTTTTCCTGCAGACGCGCCAGTTCGCGACGTCTGTTTCTTTTCGCTCTCGATCACAAAGTAACCGAGCCGCTCCTTGCTAAGCCATGCGCTAGTGTCGGCCGCACAACTCACCACAGCTTTTGCTCTCTTCACCTCGGAGCTTTCGCTCTCTCACAACGAGGTGAAGAGGCGCTGCGTTCGGCAGTGTTGTGCAACCGATCACTAACGCATGCATGCCTGCGGTGGCGACCGTTGCTTTCAAATTCAAATCCTAACTGCTAGCTTACAAAAAAATAATGCTTAACTTAGTTTAGGGCGCTCCATGCGCTTTTTAATTAATTTCCAAATTATCTTAAATTAAAGAAAGCGCTCCAATGCGCGGTATTATGCCACAATAATTATATAAAAAAAAAAACATAATAACAATTGTGGGACGGCGTGTCCCTAACGCCGCCTCACACCCCCCCCTTTCTCGCCAAGGGTCACCGTCACTACTCCAGCGGCGTTGATGGTGACCGTATATAGCGCCTCTCCGTCCACGACGCGGAATCTGCTCCGGCGGTACTCTCCTCCCAACCGGCTCACCTCGTCCTGGAGCAGCTGGATGGTTGGCGCAGTGAGAACTGTTCCGCGCGGGAAAATCCTCCAACCCCGGGGAATCAGCGGCTCCAATGTGGCGACCACCTCGCCCAGCATGTCATCCAGTTCGGGCTCCCACCCCTCCAGCAGGTCGTCCATCTCACGCAAGAGTTCGCTCTCCGTAGGGGATGCAGCAACCTCCTGTGGGTCAGCCGGCGCTGAAGAAGGGGACATCCAAGGCGGCTTCTCCTCTGCTACCTGCGCTTCGCGCACCGGCCCTGGCTTCGCCGCAGGGTGGTCCGCCTCGTCCGCGACAATTCGACCCGCTGCCGCGAGCGGGACAGCAGTCTCGAGGGGAGCGACTTTCGCTTTCTTCCGGCGGCTCCTGTTGCGTTGCGCTCGTCCGCGACTGCGAGGCCGCTTACGTAGCACCAATGGTGAGTCAGCGGGCCTAGCGTCCTCAGGCCTTGTGGGGCGGGTGTTGGTGACCACCCCTGGCTTAAATCGAATACTGACGTGTGGGAAGGTACTCGTTGGATCCACCTCCAGCTCGCCGTGGTGTGACAGTTGCCAAAGACGGGGGGTCCCTCCTTCATCACCTGAGCGTAGTCCCATGGTATTTCTGGTGGTCGCCGAGGGATCCGGATGATCCACTCGGCGCCTCTGGGTGTGCTTGGGGGTCGCCTTGGAGTGTCGTGTCTGCTCGACCCACGGCACCGGTTCGCCTTCTTCCGTCGTGCTCCTGGCTGGTGAGGGGATCGGGTGCTCTAACCACCAGGCCTCGTCGACGGGCGGGCGTTCCACTCGCACGCTCTCGTCTCCGGCTGTGGACTGTGGTTCATTCGGCCTCTCCTCACTTCCTGGCATCCGCTCCTCTACCTCCGCGCGCTCCGCGGTCGAGGGAACCATGTGTTCTACCCGCCAGGCCTCCTCGGGCAAGGGAACCGTGTGCTCCACTCGCGAGGCCTCCGGCTCTGAGTGTGAGCCGGCGTCGGGCAGCGCGGGGAATGACGGGGGTGACGGGGGCTCCTCCACGTCAACGATCATGGAATACAGTTCGTCTTCCGGCACTCGCTCCCCTACCTCAACGCGCTCCGCGGGCGAAGGAACCGTGTGCCCCCCCTCGCCAGGCCTCCTCGGGCAAGGGAACCGAGTGCTCCACTCGCGAGGGTGACGGGGGCTCCTCCACGTAGCTCGGAGGGTTTCGAGCATGGGGAACCTCGATGTACAACGTCCTGTACTTGAGGGTCGTGTACACAAGGCCCATCGTACGTCTCGACGGTGTTTACCGCGCCCCGGTAAAAGGTGTGCCGGTACTGCCGGGGCTGCTCCTCTCGCCTCCGCTCGCCGTAGTTGGGTCTTCTCCGGCGGGGATCCCTCTCCTCGTGGTTGCCGCGCGATCCTGGACGAGGCTCAGTGGCGTCACTGTCGGCACCCTCCTGCTCCGCTGCGCTGCTGTCGCAGTCCTCCACGTACGCCTCTGGTGGCGGCTCCGCTGCTTCCTCATCACTGATAATGATGATATCTTCCTCCATTGATTTGATTCTCTGTGAACTTAGTTTGTTTAATTATATCTTATCAACCTGCGTATGAACTACTATTCTACCAGTGCAGCTAACATACTACGAAATGTTATTCTAATTTTAATTACTACAGACTGCAATAGAAGAAAGTTATAATAACGGAATGAAGGGGAATAGGGCCCCAGGATTACGGGTCGGCGACATTCTTACTCCCTCCTGGTCTCGTCTCTCCAGCCTCCTCCAGAAGATCTCCCTCGTCGTCAACGTCTCCTTCTTGATGGAATGGTTTTAGTTGCATGATATTGGCCACCCTTCTCCTGCGCTCGCCCTCGCGTGCGAGACGCACGATATTGGGGGAAATGAACTTGATGACCTTGTAGGGCCCGTCAAACTTTGGCGCTAACTTCGCGGCGAAGCCCTCGGCGGCATTGGAGAGTTGATGTTGCCGCAGCAGCACCATGGATCCCAACGACGGCCGCCATTCTCGTCGGCGCAGGTTATAGTGCCGACCCTGGTCTTTCGAAGCCCGCTGTAGGTTGCTGCGAACGATTTCAAAAATTTCTTTTAGCCTACCTTCCTTCTCCTTCGGGTCTAAAGCCCTAGTCGCCGACCCAGGAGTAACCTCGTCGTACAAAGCGGCGGGAAGACGCGGCTCTCGCCCCTGCATTAAGAACGCCGGACTAAACCCCGTAGAATCCGCCACGCTAGAGTTGACCGCCAGCGATATCTCGGGCAGTAGCTCGTCCCACGAACTCTGATGGCCCTCAATAAACTGTGCTATCATCGTCTTTACCGTGCGATTTGTCCTCTCCGTCGGGTTCTCTTGGGGACAGTAAGGAGCAGTGTGTTGAATCTCGATACCCAGGGAATTCATGAATACCTGGAAGTTCCGACTCGTGAACTGCACTCCGTTATCGCAGACGAACTTCCTAGGAACTCCAAATGTACTCAGAATCCGCTCTCGAAAAGCCGTTTGTAGGTGGGCCGCGGTTGCTCTTTTGAGGGGTACCAGTTCCACCCACTTCGAAAACTCGTCGTGGAACACTAGCAGCATAGTGTTTCCGCGCTTTGAGCGGGGGAGGGGGCCCACAAAATCGGCACACAACACAGCCATTGGCTCAGATACTTGCCTCGTCAGCATTTGACCAGCCGGTTTCCGCTGCTCACACTTGTACTTCTGGCAAACCTCGCAGCATTTTACATATCGGGCGGCATCCCGAAACATACCTGGCCAGTAATACCGTTGCGACAGGCGCGACACCGTCTTCCTCACGCCTTGGTGTCCGGCCGTGGGAGCATCATGACACTCCTGCAGGACTCTCTTCCTCTGACCACTGGGAACGCAAAGTTTCCAGGGAATGAAATCTTCATCGTCAGCCCGGTGCCCCAAGTTTCGATAGAGCTGTCCATTTTCCTCGATGTAGTCCGGGAATTTTGCTGGTTCTTCGGCGATCCTCGCTCGCATGTTTTCCGTCCATTTGCACATGGCCTCTGCCTCCACGTCTTGCTGACAGACTCTCAGGGGATTCCGCGAGAGGGCATCCGCTACCACGTTGAGTTTACCTCGCCGGTAATGAACGTCGAATTGGAACTGCTGCAGTTCTAAAGCCCAGCGAGCGATTCGACCCGTGGGACTCTCTATTGAGTTTAACCACTTGAGGGCCAGGTGATCTGTCACCACGTCGAAATGATACCCTTCGAGGTAGCACTGCAGCTTCCTAATGGACCAGACAATCGCCAGACACTCCTTTTCGGTGGCGGAATAATTCATCTCTGCTTTGAGTAGCTTTCGGCTGGCGTACGCGATCACTCGCTCCTGCCCGTCGACCGTCTGGGTCAGCACAGCGCCGAGCCCATAATCGCTGGCGTCAGTTTGTAGAACGAATCGGGCGGAGAAATCCGGGCATGCTAGTACCGGAGGCGTAGTTAACTTCTCCTTTAGCTGACAGAGCGCTTCCTCTTGTTCCTCGCCCCAGGACCATTTCCGACCCTTCTTGAGCAGTTCCGTCATCGGTTGTACCAGGGTCGCGAAGTTAGGTACGAATCGGCGGTACCACGAGGCCATTCCCAGGCACTGTCGTAACTCCTTGCAGTTGGCCGGCGCTTTTAGATTTTGATAGCTTCCACTTTCTCCGGATCAGTGCAGATTCCTTCTCCACTAATCACGTGGCCGAGGTACACCAACCGTTTCCGGAAGAAGCTGCACTTTTTCCGGTTCAGTTTGAGGTTAGCCGCTCTCAGTCGGCGGAATACCTCCCTTAAGTTGGCTATATGCTGTTCCTTGGTGGCTCCTATAACAACGATGTCGTCCAGGTAGGCAAACGCGTGAGGCTCCATCTCCGGCCCGATCACCGTGTCAAGCGCCCGCTGGAATGTAGCGCAGGCGGAATGCAAGCCGAATGGCATCACCCGCCACTGATATAGTTCTCGACCAGACACTGTAAAAGCCGTACATTCCCTACTATCGGCGGCCATCGGGATTTGCCAGTACCCCTGCTTCAGATCCAAAGTGGATATGAAACGAGCATGTCGCAACCTCTCGAGGATATGATTAATCCGAGGGACAGGATAAGGATCCGGAATAGAGTGCGCATTGAGCTGCCGGTAATCTATACACATGCGCCAGTCCCCAGTCTTCTTCTTGACTAAAACTATAGGGGCGCTATGCGGACTGCGCGACGGCTCAATTGCACCTGCCTGGATCAGCTCGTTCGTCGATCACCCTCTGCATCGCCGGGTTTTTAGGATAGTACCTCTGTTTCAAAGGCTTGTCATCCTTCAACCGGATTGAATGCTCAGCAATGTGGGACACCCCATGTAATCCCTCGAAAAGTTCCATGAACCCCTTCAGTTCTGGTTCCAAATCCTCTGGCCACTCCGCCTACTCTGCCGGAGATTCATCTTCCCCGTCCTCCGTATCTTCCACCATCGCCCGCCCCGATGGGGATGCTGATCTAACGAAACGCGGCTGACCTCCTACCTGTGGCAACGTTTCTAGCGTTGCCACTTCTCTATATTTCGCTTGTAAACTCCCGGAGGCATTCGCCTCGTTTTCAGCTATCGTGGCCGCGAGGTTAGAGTCTGGCCGTGCCGTTTTCGTCTTTGACTCCTCGTTCGTTCCGTCCTGTATCGAAGTCGGCCGACGACTGGATACTGACGTCTTTCTGGCACGCCTCCTCTTCCGACGCCGTTGGGGCCTTCTCCCTCCACTCGGCGGGACTCCTTTCAGCGGCTCTCCGGTTCTTCCAGCTTGCCTCGCAGGCTCAGCGGCCGTTTCCAACACTAGTTCTGCATTCCCACAACGCACCGTCGCGCCCATCGCGCACAAAAAATCCATGCCGAGGAGGATATGGTCCATTAAGGAAGGCATAATCAACATAGGCATGTTTACCACCTTCCCTGCCATGCCCACGTCAACCCGCAACAACCTCCCCACCTCCAACGTGGAACCATCGGCCAGTCGAATCCGGGTCTGCACAATCTGAGTCTCCCACTGAATCGCCCACCTGCGAACGCAGTTTTCGCTTATAAAACTGCGAGTCGCGCCTGTGTCCATCGACTTCTACGGTGGCGACGATTCGACCGCCTTCCACGACGAGGGGACTATTTACTGCCGGGTCGCGGGAGTATTGGCGTCGCCCTGACCCTGACCTAGGGAACGCCACTGATCGTTTCCCGCACTCCTGGAACCACAACAGTTTTGGGTGTTTCGCCCACGTTGCCCGCATTGCCTACAAAATTCCACCCAAGCATTCGTACAGTCTCTAGCAAAATGGCCCTCCTGCGCGCACCGGTGACAGGCGCGGCGTGAATTAAACCCAGACCCAGCGCTCAGAGTTATCATCTGATTGGCCGCGTCGCCCGGGGCTGGTAAGGCGGGGATGCCCACAGCTGGAGCCCTGGCCACCTCTGGTGAGGCCCGGAACGGATTGTGGGGCCTTCCGCCAGGTGCCGGACTGGGATTCTGTAATCTCCCGGCGGATGCCGCCTTCTGCCCCTTCACACTCTCATATTCGGCGGCCATCTGAGTCAGTTGGTTCAAGGTTGAGAAATCTTGCCGACGTACATATAACTTGTACTCCGGGCAGCATTCTCGTAAACTCGACGCAATATTTGGGTAGCACTGTACCCCGCGTAGTGCATTAGCGCTCGAATGTCGATGAGGTAATCTTTGAACCCCTCACCCTCGCGCTGCCGGCGGGATCTGATCTGATCCTCGAGGCGCTCGAAATATTGTGGAGGCAAAAAGAACTCCAAAAATCCGCTCTTGAACTCCGCCCAGGTCACATCTCTCAACCCGCTGGTCAGGAACCAGCGAGCTGCTCTGTCTACAAATATTTCGCTGACAGCACGAGGCATGCGGTCGAGGACGATGCCATAAGTTATTGCCCGTTCCTCCAACAGTTCCAAGAACTCTAAGGGATCCGACTGCCCGTCATATTTCATGCCCCACTTGCGCACCTGTTCAGCCACCCCTCGGGGCGGCCTGGCCTCCACCGACGAACCGGCAATGGGTTGGTCGTGGGGATTTTCGAACCCCCGGAACACCTCGACGCCTGTTTCCCCGGTCTTAATCCCCTGCTCCAACCTAATCGCGGGTGCCGCCGCAGCCTCGGGCTTGCCCACTGCGCTTGCCCGAGCTTGCAATGCATCGCGTATTTGCGCATTTCCAAGATCCGGCTCGGATCTATGGCGGCTCTGCCCCCCTAAGCTCATTCCGCCGACTTCGGCTGGGGGTTCCAGCATTTTAGGGCGCTGTGCCTCGAGAGCGGCTAGCCGAGCCCGCGTCTCGGGAGAGTGGTTGCCCACTTGGATGAAGGCGCAGAGCCGTTTCCGTAAGTCCTCCAGAAGGCCCTCACTACTCAGGCCGAACTCAAGGGCTATGGCCACCAACTCCTCTTTGCGACGCTGGTGAACCCAGCAGACGCCCACTCCCAGATTCTTTGACTCACCTGTGTCGACCATGGTCACAGTTGATTCTGTTTTTTTTTTTCTCCGTTCACAAAAAAAAAATATAAAAAAAAGCATCCACTGAATTAACTTCGTTTATTTTGTTTTATTAATCACCACTTTTTTTTTTCTTCCCTTTTAGTTTTTTTTCCTTTTTTTTTTCTTTTTCCGGCTTACTTTCCGTTTGTTTTTGGTCGACGGCAACAACCAACACAAAAAAAAAATTGCAGCAATCAAAAAGCTCGAATTTGTTTGCTTTCTTTAATCGTTTTAACTTTACTTTGGTTTGCCTAAGCAAAGGAAAATTTTTCACTCACACAAAAGCCACTGCTCGTCACTTGTCTCTTAATGTCACTTTTGCGCATCACTGTTTTTTTTTCCCTTTTTTCCTATTTCACTTTTATATGTCACTGTTGCGCGGCCATTTTTCGTTGGCTGCTGCGACGCGTGTTCGCCCGTTTTCTTGGCAGAGCAGCGACGCGTGTTCGCCCGTTTTCTTGGCAGAGCAGCGACGCTCTCGCTCACGACGTTGACTGCGACGCTCGCTCTCTCGGCAGAGCGAAGAGTTAAACGTTTATACTCGCGACGACGCGTGCTTGGCTCGCGACGGCGTCTCTGCTGCCGTTACCGACTGCGCGGCGCACTTTTCGGTTTCGCTTGGCGTGTTTGTGTGTATGTGAGTGTCCCGTTGGTTTTCGGGCCCTTCTGCGTTTTACTTTTCACATGCGACTATTTCGCAATGCAGAAAAGTAAAAATGCAGAGTATGGCAGGGTATACGCGACTATGACCACTACTTCGGTTAATACATACTCTATTCCTGCGAACATTTATTTGGGCATAATCGTGGGGCTTTATGCCACTTTTATGCCACGCCCCTTTTGAACCTCCAGCGTCCCTGCTCGGGCGCCACTTGTAAGGGAGTTTCCAGCCGGGGTGCAGACTCAGTCTGCCAGGGCCAGAACTTACAAGAAATTTGTAAGTTTCGCTGGACGCGGGGATAAAGAGGAGGGAAATGTTCGCTAGGAAAGAGAAAATAACTATGTACGTACGTACAACTATGATGTGAAGCAACGCGGCCGGGGAGCGGCACAGGGTATACGCCCCGGTGTTCCATCGGCCCCACGTGCAGCACAATACAACTACTTGGGGTCTGGCCGGGATTCTTCCCACGGCCGACGGGATCGATCCCTCGTCCGACCACCACGGTTAGTGAGTACCACCAGTAACAGCGGGATTCTTGCCGGGATTTTTACCCACGGCGGACAGGATTGCCCTTGTCTAGAATGCGACCGCTTGTCAATGGTGGTATCTAACTACAAGGGAAAAGAGTGAAGTAGCGGGATTCTTGCCGGGATTATCACCCACAGCGGACGGGATTACCCTCGTCCAAAAATGCGACCGCTTGCTACTGTTAGTATTTAACTACAGAGAAAACGTGAGATTTCTTTGATAAAGCTACAGTTTATTCACGTGTTAAGTTATTTAAGGTTAGGTTAAACTACGCGTACCCTGCTGCACTTGTCTACTCTTTTTCTACACTTACGATTTAGTTTTTCCTGCAGACGCGCCAGTTCGCGACGTCTGTTTTTTTTCGCTCTCGATCACAAAGTAACCGAGCCGCTCCTTGCTAAGCCATGCGCTAGTGTCGGCCGCACAACTCACCACAGCTTTGGCTCTCTTCACCTCGGAGCTTTCGCTCTCTCACAACGAGGTGAAGAGGCGCTGCGTTCGGCAGTGTTGTGCAACCGATCACTAACGCATGCATGCCTGCGGTGGCGACCGTTGCTTTCAAATTCAAATCCTAACTGCTAGCTTACAAAAAAATAATGCTTAACTTAGTTTAGGGCGCTCCATGCGCTTTTTAATTAATTTCCAAATTATCTTAAATTAAAGAAAGCGCTCCAATGCGCGGTATTATGCCATAATAATTATATAAAAAAAAAAAACATAATAACAATTGTGGGACGGCGTGTCCCTAACGCCGCCTCACAAGGCATTGATTTTATTAAAAAATTCAATTGTCAATTAGATTTCAAACCAAGTGAAGACTGGTTTATAATTAGACCTCAAAACTTAAATTATCCTATTTATGTTCCCATAACATATAGTGCTGGCAACAATACAATTATTCTGCCAGCCAGATCCCAAGTCATTCGAAAAATAGATATTAATACAGTCAATGATTATATATTTGTTCCTAATCAAGAAATACATACTGGAATTTATACTGCAAATACAATAGCAGCATCCAAACATGTATACATTCGCTTTCTAAATACAACTAATTTCGACCAATTGGTCAAAGTAAACAATATCCAATTCGAAAATTTGACAGATTATGAAATTCATAACACTAATCCAGAAAATAGAAGCGAACAAGTTCTTTCCAAGTTAAAGAAAAATTTTCCAGAACAATTCAAAAGTAAATTAACAGAATTATGCACCAAGTATAGTGATGTGTTCGGACTGGAAACCGAACCAATAGCGACAAATAATTTTTATAAGCAAACATTAAGACTTAAAGATGATGAACCCATTTATATTAAAAACTACAGAAGCCCGCATAGCCAAGTTGAAGAAATTCAAAAACAAGAAGGGAAATTAATAACTGATAAAATCGTAGAACCGTCTGTATCCGAGTATAACAGCCCACTCTTGTTAGTTCCGAAAAAATCACTGCCTAATTCGGACGAAAAGAAATGGCGATTAGTAATTGACTATCGCCAAATCAACAAAAAATTACTTTCTGATAAATTCTCGCTGCCCAGAATTGATGATATTTTAGACCAACTGTGCAGAGCTAAATACTTTTCATGCCTTGACTTAATGTCAGGTTTTCACCAAATTGAACTTGAAGAAAATTCAAGAAATATAACATCTTTTTCAACGAGCACTGGCTCATATCGCTTCACGCGATTACCATTTGGTCTTAAAATAGCACCAAATTCATTTCAGAGAATGATGACAATAGCATTCTCAGGCATTCCTTTATATGGATGACTTAATGGTGATAGGATGTTCCGAAAAACACATGATTAAAAACTTAACTGATGTTTTTAATGTATGTAGGAAATATAACCTAAAGTTGCATCCAGAAAAATGTTCATTTTTCATGCATGAAGTGACTTTTCTAGGTCACAAATGCACTGACAAAGGAGTATTGCCAGATGACAAGAAATTTGACGTCATCAAAAATTATCCTGTCCCTCATGATGCGGACAGCGCGAGACGATTTGTAGCATTCTGCAATTATTATCGTCGCTTTATAAAAAACTTCGCAGACTATTCACGGCACATAACTAGATTATGTAAAAAGAATGTTCCTTTTGAATGGTCAAGTGAATGCCAAAACGCATTCCAATACCTTAAAGAAAAGCTTATGCACCCCACATTATTACAATATCCTGATTTTCGCAAAGAATTTTGCATTATAACAGATGCTAGTAAACAAGCTTGCGGAGCAGTTCTAACTCAACTTCCAATAGCTTATGCATCTCGTTCATTTACAAAAGGGGAAAGCAATAAGAGCACAACAGAACAAGAGTTAGCGGCAATTCATTGGGCAATTACCCATTTCAGACCATATATTTATGGCAAACACTTTACTGTTAAAACGGATCACAGACCATTAACATATCTTTTTTCCATGACAAATCCCAGTTCAAAATTAACTCGCATGCGGCTAGAGCTCGAAGAATACGACTTCACAGTAGAATACCTAAAGGGCAAAGATAATTTTGTAGCAGACGCACTTTCGCGTATTACCTTAAAAGAATTAAAAGACATGCAACATAAAGTCCTGAAAGTCACTACCAGGCGACAAAGTAGACAAAATAAAAACTGTACAGTAGAAAATTATGAACTTCTGCCAAGGCAAAGTCATAAAAATGTATCTAAGCCCAACGTACATGAAGTCATTACAAATGATGAAGTACGAAAAGTAGTGACCTTGCGCATAACAGAATCTAAATGTTTATTAAAACATGGAAATAAAATTATCGCAAGAATTGAAGTTAGCGATTTATATACCAATGGAATTCTCGACCTAGGTCAGTTCTTCCAAAGGCTCGAAAAAGAGGCCGGTATATTAAAGATCAGCCAACTCAAAGTGGCACCGAGCGAAAAGATCTTTGAATCAGTTTCAATAGATTCTTTTAAAAATATGGGCAATGAAATATTAAAATCTTTAAGAGTAGCGCTACTCCAGCCGGTGACCCAAATAACAAATGAAAAAGAGACACAAGAAATATTGTCTACATACCATGATGACCCAATTCAAGGAGGCCACAGTGGCATAACAAGAACGCTAGCAAAAATTAAAAGACACTACTACTGGAAAAATATGACACGTCATATAAAAGAGTACGTACGTAGATGTCAAAAATGCCAAATGTCCAAAACAAAGAGACATACGAAAACTCCTTTGACTCTCACAGAAACACCTGTGAATGCCTTCGATATAGTGATAGTGGACACAGTTGGTCCACTACCTAAATCAGAAAATGGCAATGAATATATAGTCACATTAATTTGTGACCTTACAAAATATTTAGTAGCCATTCCAATAAAAAGCAAAAGCGCAAATAATGTCGCAAAGGCTATATTCGAAAATTTCATGCTCAAGTTCGGTCCAATGAAGACGTTCATCTCGGACATGGGAACAGAGTATAAAAACCAGATTTTAACTGATTTATGCAAGTATATGAAGATCAAGAATCTCACTTCTACTGCATATCATCACCAAACATTAGGGACAATAGAACGAAGTCATCGAACATTCAATGAATACATTCGTTCATACATCTCTGCAGACAAAACTGATTGGGATGTTTGGATTCAATATTTTACTTATTGCTTCAACATACATCATCAGCAACGCATGAGTATTGCCCATACGAACTAGTATTTGGCAGACTACCAAAACAGTTCATAGATTTAAATAAAACTAATTACGTAGATCCTATTTATAATTTAGATGATTATTCTAAAGAAATAAAGTTTAGATTAGAAATAGCATATAAAAGAGCTAGAATTATGCTAGAAAAAGCCAAGGCTTATAGGAAATTAGCATATGATAAAAAAGCAAAAAATTTTGAATTAAAAGTAGGAGATAAAGTACTTATAAGAAACGAAACAGGGCACAAATTAGGCCCAGTATATTTAGGACCATATATAGTAGAAAAAATAGAAGATAAAGATAATATTTTCATTAAAGATAATAAGAATAAGAAACAAAAAGTACATAAGGATAGGTTAAAAATATATATTCAATGAAACGTTTCATGAGAGAATAATAAAAAAAAAAAAAAAAATGAGGTCTGATCAACCGAAAGCAAAAACAAAAAAAAACAAAAAATTTTTTTTTAATTCTAATTCTTCTAAGAAAGTTAAAAATAAAATAAAACGTTAATTCAAATATATTAAAAATAAAAAAAAAAATGTATTAATGAGCACAAATGTTTTAAAAAAAAAGAGATAAAAAAAAAAAACAAATTTTTATACATAAATTTATATTATAACTAGGGGGCTACGCCCCCTGCTCGCTTCGCTCGCCAACCCCCAGCTCGCTTCGCTCGCAACATTGTCTTTAGTTGTCCGGCTTAACAAATTTACATAATATTCGCCCCCTGCTCGCTTCGCTCGCCAACCCGCAGCTCGCTACGCTCGCAGCATTGTATTTAGTTGCCCGTTTTAACAAATTTATATAATATAGCATTTTTTCTAAAAAAATCCGGAAATATTTAGCTTCCGCTGTCCGCTGCCTTAATTTTTTTCCTTGCAATTGAACTTTGGCTAAAAAGTCGGATTTGGTGATTTGGCGGGAAAAAGCTAAATTTGGCGGGAAAAAGCTAAATTTAGCGGGAAAAGCTAAATTAAGAGAATTAGTCCGAATTTGGCACGAAGAGTTAATCTGGGAGTTTTGTTAGGATATCTTCGATTGCATCCGATTGTTCCTATGGCAGCTATATGATATAGTCATCCGACTTTGACCGAATTTGGTCAGAATGTGAGAGACTGCCCCAATCATACAATCTGTGAGTTTGGTTGAGATATCTTAAGAAACAAAAAAGTTTTTCATACTAAAGGTGTTTTTCATCGGATTGTTCCTATGGCAGCTATAAGATATAGTCATTCCACTTTGACCAAATTTGGTCAGAATGTAAGAGACAGTACCAAACATATAATCTGTGAGTTTGGTTGAGATATCTTAAGAAACAAAAAAGTTTTTCTTACTAAATGTGTTTTTCATCGGATTGTTCCTATGGCAGCTATAAGATATAGTCATTCCACTTTGACCAAATTTGGTCAGAATGTAAGAGACAGTACCAAACATATAATCTGTGAGTTCGGTTGAGATATCTTAAGAAACAAAAAAGTTTTTCATACTAAAGGTGTTTTTCATCGGATTGTTCCTATGGCAGCTATAAGATATAGTCATTCCACTTTGACCAAATTTGGTCAGAATGTAAGAGACAGTACCAAACATGTAATCTGTGAGTTTGGTTGAGATATCTTAAGAAACAAAAAAGTTTTTCATACTAAAGGTGTTTTTGATCGGATTGTTCCTATGGCAGCTATAAGATATAGTCATTCCACTTTGACCAAATTTGGTCAGAATCTAAGAGACAGTACCAAACATATAATCTGTGAGTTTGGTTGAGATATCTTAAGAAACAAAAAAGTTTTTCATACTAAGCAATTCCGTGACCTTTGACCTTGATTTTGACCCTCTTACAGGTGGAATTTCGCAAAACGCCGTCTTATTGCACGATGAAATTATCTCATCTATGTTGTGTGCAAATTTCAGCTCTCTATCTCTTACCGTTTGGGCTACACGTTGATTCTCAGTCAGTCAGTCAGTCAGTGAGTCAGTGAGTCAGTCAGTCAGGACAAAGAATTTTATATATATAGATAAGAAACAAATTAATTTCTTTTAAAAATTAAGTACAATATATTAACACTAACACTAAATGACTACATGTATTACGTCATTTCTTTAAAAAGGGAGGCGTAGCATATCTACCCTACCATTATCATTAAACAAAGGGTATATTAATCCGTTAATACATTGTGACACTCTGTCATAATAAATACAAATATACAAATGCCCAAAGTACATTAGAATTAGCACTTAGAATTATATAAACATTCCAGCGCACATGTAATACGATCCATCGCTTATACATAAGCCGATCGCGGCGCGTGGGAACGCTGAGCATGCACTTTGCAGCTCAAGTGGTCAAGCCATACATATGTATGCCTTCTGCCTTCTGCATATATATGTATATACCAAAATACTTATACGTAAATATAAGACATAGATATAAGCAATGCATGTTTCGGGTTAGGGGAACCCAACATGAATATGTAAGATTCATTCAATAAAGTTAAGCAAAACGGAGAAGTCGACTGCGTCTTGAAATATGTCGGAACCTATCATTTACACTCCAAAGATCTATGCCTAAATACAACTATTGTGCTAAGCTGGGAACTAAATAAAAGGATAAAAGGATTGACATCTGTTTTAATTACACCTATTATATTCTGACATTGGCCGTCTGCAGTGCGTACATTGGCCTTTAATGGTTTATAATCCGTCTTATTTTCAATCAGTTCATGAGCAAAATTTCCCCCAATAAAACTTATGGAAGCGCCAGTGTCCATGAGTCCACTGATTACTTTTCCAAGTAGTGTTATCTTGGCATAAGGTCGAAGATCACCATAGTTGCTAATAACGGAGGATAAAACTGCTTTTTTCAATTCTTTTTGTTGTTGCCAATGAGCTGTTTGGCGTCTCTGATCTCTACTCTTTTCTATAATCAGGTGCTGCGCACGCTCTGGCAATGGTAAGGCTGAGTTTTGGGAACTGTCAGGGGGAGAAAGGAGTTGATTCGCTTCATGCTCAATTACTCTGTGTTCGTCGCTCTGGTAATCAGTTTGCGTGCACTGTGTAAAGGTGCACGCTGCCGATCGTTTTTTGAGCCACATTTTGAGCAAGATGGCCTGTGTCACGCTTGCCACATCCATAGCAAAATATAGTTCTTTCCGCTACACAGTCTTGGTAACGATGGCCGTTTTTTCCGCAATTCCAGCAGGACAAAGTCAGCGCTTCAACATCTAGATTGACGGACTCTTCTTCCTCCAAATCGCTGTCGTTGCCGGTTTGCACAGTATCTTCGCTAATATGGCGTCTAGCCACAACACGGAAGGTGGAAGAGCGTTATGGTTTTAATAAAACGTTCGCGAGTACGAACTACATGCCGCAGCTGAACAATGTTATCGATTGGTACGTGGAGAATTTCATGTTGAATATCAGGCATCAGATTTGCTCTTAGTACCTCCAGCAAGGCTTGTTCACTTATTGGGTGTACTAGCCTATCTGCTATAGGTACTGTCGCCTCATAAAACTGATCAAAAGGTTCATTAACTATCTGCTTTCGCTGAGTAATAGCGGTGCGTATCTCATGGTCAGTTGGACCGTCTTTGAATTGTTCTTTTAATGCTTTGCGTAAGTCTGCCCAGCGCACTACTTGGACGCTCTTATGATACCGCCAGTACCATTCGCTACCACTACCTTCGTCAAAGTTTGGACGGTTGTTAACGCCAAATAGCTGCTTAAAGCTTTGATGCTGCTGCTCAGGTGGAGACAATCTATCCACCGGCTGTGCGGCTTCAGAGTGAGTAGCAGAAGCTATCGTCATTCGTTGGAAACCTGCTTCTATTGTTTGGGCCAGCAATTGCGTTTGTTGAGCTAATGCTGAGGTCAACGCATTACCAATTGCTTGTTGTAAGCCAACGGCTAGAGCGTTCTGATCTACCGGCGTTCTGGTATCCATATTACCGCCCTGCTCTGCTAGATTTGGGATTTCTGGATCTGGAACTGATTGAGGTAACTGTCCTTGTTGCTCTCTCTGATTGTGAACTTGCCCCTTGCGCCTGCCTAGCACCAGCTTGGGCGCTCGTGCTTGCCGCACCACTTGATGCAGCTCCATTGTTCTGCGATCTGGTTGTGACTGATGGCATTGCTACAGCGTTTGAACTTGATTGAGCAGCTTCTGGCACCTCTGCCAAGTTTACGTCAGTTCGACTAAGGGACGTCCGACACACTGGACAAAAATTCTTGTTACTTGTACGTGTATTAAAGCACGCGTGATGGAAAAAGTGATTACACCTAGTCGTTAGCAGTTGAGCCGGGTACTCGACTTCTTTCGTACACACACAACAAATAGTGTCTATGTTGCTTCTTTGCACTCAATTTGTTGGACTTCTAGCAAGTGTCATGATAGTCAAAGACTATCAACCTATGCTTGAATAAGAATTTACAGACGTAGCGACGTAATGATATTAATATTAACAAAAATAACACAAAACAATAGTTCAAATGTAAAAATTTTCTGGAAACCATGCAAAACCTTAAAGAGAGTAAAATAGCCAATAATCTTTTACTTTCGACCTCAAAGAACGGCATGAAAGTAGCTCTGGCCACGAACAATGTTCCCGGGACGACCTGAAGTTGCCTGATTCGAAAACAAAAAAAAATTAATTAATGAAGTATTGAAAAAAAGAGTAAAAATGGGAAAAGTTAACATTTAATTGTCTTTACCACTAATATTTGGCTGTAGCTATTATTCCTGACCAAGACTTGGCAGCTTAGTGCCTGACTTAGTTGGTAACAGACTACAATATCAGAGTTAGTACGATCAAACCTATTTCAAAGATCAAAATAACCAAATCCGCCAATGTTGACCTGCGTATTATGCTTTTTGCAGCGCCAACAAAAAAAAATCTTGCCTTTTGATGGACATTATTCCCTGTACAAAATTAACGCCTATGTGTAAGTAGATTCCGGTTATACAGCTATGTAGAAGCTAGTATAATTCCAGGAGATCTCACAGTAGCGTGCTCACTAAACCCATTTCTAGTTTGGTTCTCACAGATATTTTGAATCTATTAGGGTATTCACTTTACTGTGGCAGCCTGGCACATGGCACATGTCCCAAACTTGAAACGTGAACAGCCCTTTTTGTTTTAAATCTGCCCAGTCAGCTGTTTTTTATTTACATTGAGATTACTGTCATTTCTTATTGTGATTAAATCTTATTGTGCCTGGGATATATCGATGGCAGCGAAATTAAGCTTTTCGAGAAGCCGGCCAAGTGCCATGAAGTATATTTTTCTCGTCAGCGCATCTATTCTGTAAAGCTGCAAGTAGTTTGTGACCACAAACTTCGCATAAGAAATGCAGTAATAGGAAGTCCTGGCAGTTACCACGACTCAAAAGTTTTTAAAAAATGCTCAATCGGTAGATACCCTGAGCGATATTTTTCTGGAGAGGAGGGGACTCCGCCTACCCACAGTCTACGTTTTTGGTAACCCCCTTTCGGAGTAACTCCCGAATAATGGATGTGGACCAGCAGTTACGATTCAACAAAAGGCACAGCCAATATCGTGTGAGAGTGGAAAATTGCTTTGGGGTCCTCAAAGGGAGGTTTTGCAGCCTGAAAGAATTGCGCATCCGTTTAAAGGACCCAAAAAGCCAGCATTTGTTCTGCAATTGGGTGCTTGTTTGCTGCACTCTTCACAACATTTTGATAGAAGAATTTGACTTAGAAGACATTGATGAAGAAGTGGAATCAAACTGTGATGGTCATACCGAGGCTGAACCCAGTGGTGCACTCTGTTTGGCGTCAGAAAACAAAAGAAAGTCTTTATATAATTTAATGTTTAAATAAAATCTCAGATTTTTACTCTTTTAATTGTGGTTTTTATATTTTAGCTCAAGCTCTAGTTTTAAAATTCTCTCTTTCTGCTCCAGCTCCTGTTGCTTAAGCTTGAATTCATTGTCAGCCTGCTTTTCCTTTAAGTCCATTTGTCTTTCCTTTAATCGCAACTTGCGTTCGTCCATTTCCTTTCTATCTTCTTCCAATTTTAATTTGCGCTCTTCTAGCTCTTTGTTCCACACAAATTGATCAACCTGTAGGTTGAGAGCCTCCCTATCTATTTTTAGCCGATCCTCACGGAACTGGCTCCGATTCGACTCTATTGAGACCAGCTGCGCCAATGAAGTCTTCTGGGCCTTCATCTTTGTCTTTTCCGCAAACGATAGCTCGGTGGAACTTGAGGTATTTAAATTGGATGAGTCGTCCAATTCAATTAAAAATGGGGCCTCCACTATCGACTCCTGATCTACAACTGAGTTGTCACTAGTCCATAGGGGACGGTCCTCTGACTCCACAACAACACGTTCACATCTTTTCCGCCAGAATATATATCGTCCAGTTGGTCGTAGTAGGGACACATCTTTAACAATTTCGCTGTAAAGTTTGAAATCCGTTATTTATCCCACAATACTTAAAAAAATATTTTATTGTACCTCGCACGGTAGTTTCAGCGTCCCCTTCTTCCACTCCAGCCCCAGTGGACTTGCTAAACAAATTGGCTTTTTGCCAGCCGGTCCTTAGATGGCGAACCTTGTAGCGAACCAGATTCCAGGTGGCTTCTATCTTAGTTTGCTCCAGCAGCTTTTTGTAATATATCTGGGCAGTAGGTTTCTGTAAGAGTATCAGACAAGCTAATTAAACTAAAGAAATTAAACCATGACCCATTTCTTACCTCTATATTTCTATGCACTTGCATATAGTTTAAGATTTCGCCCACTTCCTTATCCGACCACTTCTTCGGCTCACTAAGTCGCTTAGGAGTCCTACGCTTTGTATCCACTGCAATTTAGCAATTAAAAATTTAAATTATCTTATCAGCAAAACCTGTTAGACTTACTTTTGTTGCGTTGCGTCACTAAACAGCTTCTGTTGTCAAAACGTTCGCACTAAAAAATGCCTAAAATACTAAATTTCGATTGAAATTATCGACTTTTTATCGGGTTTTTTGTCATCTCTACATGGGCATATATGCCAGACTTTTCGTAGTCAAGGGTCTGGGTCTGACATCAAGGCATGAAATTTTTCAGTACAAATTGTTGTTGTGACGTTTGGGACATGTGCCATGTGCCAGGCTGCCACAGTAAAGTGAATACCCTATATGAGTTCTCAACAAACTAATAGTTTTTAGCTTAGGACAAGTGGACTTGGGATTAGGAGTTGGGTAAGGATATAAGTCACTGGATGATATTGACTCGATGAGAAAAATAAATACCTCAGCGCAAAACAAGTTCAAATAACTAACATATTATTTTCAAATCTAGATCTCGACTCGGCCTCACGTTCGGGCGCCAAATAAAATATAATATAACTAGGGGCCACGCCCCCTGCTCGCTTCGCTCGCCAACCCCCAGCTCGCTTCGCTCGCAACATTGTCTTTAGTTGTCCGGTTTAACAAATTTACATAATATTGGCCCCCTGCTCGCTTCGTATTGTATTTAGTTGCCCGTTTTAACAAATTTATATAATATAGAATTTTTTCTAAAAAAAACCGGAAAAATTTAGCTTCCGCTGTCCGCTGCGGTAATTTTTTTTCCTTGCAATTGAACTTTAGCTAAAAAGTCGGATTTTGTGATTTGGCGGTAAAAAGCTAAATTTGGCGGGATATCTCCGATTGCATCCGATTGTTCCTATTACAGCTATATGATATAGTCATCCGACTTTGACCAAATTTGGTTAGTTTGTTAGAGACAGTATCAAACAAACAATCTGCAAGTTTGGTTGAGATATCTTAAGAAACAAAAAAGTTTTTCATACTAAAGGTGTTTTTCATCGGATTGTTCCTATGGCAGCTATAAGATATAGTCATTCCGCTTTGACAAAATTTGGTCAGAATATAAGACACAGTACCAAACATATAATCTGTGAGTTTGGTTGAGATATCTAAAGAAACAAAAAAGTTTTTCATTCTAAGCAATTCCGTGACCTTTGACCCCGATTTGACCCACTTAGACGTCGAATTTCCCAAAACGCCGTCTTATTGCGCAATGAAATTATCTCATCTATGTTGTGTGCAAATTTCAGCTTTCTATCGCTTACCGTTTGGGCTGCACGTCGATTTTCAGTCAGTGAATGAGTGAGTCAGTCAGGACAAAGAGTTTCATAACATATTATATATAGTGACATATCTGCCATAAGAATATAACAAATCTGTCACAAACACAAACGATCTTTTGCAAAGCTTCACTTTCCAAAAGCTTATCGAAGACACATCACTTTTCAAAGCCTATCAAAGACACACCCAAAGTTATGTAGAACTCAAATGTAAACTTTTAAAACCCAAATGTAAACTAACAGAATCCAATAAGTAAACAAATTCCAATAAGTAAATAAATGTAAACAGACAGCCAGCAGAGCTTTGAAGGTTTGCTGTGCCGAGATCACAAATCTTGAAATTAGTTTTAAGTTGACTTTCACAAATAAAGTACACGAATAAAAAATTTAAAAATAAAATATATTTTTTATTTGATATGTAATTGTTGAACAGTTAATTGGCGCAGCCGGTAGGATATCGAAAAGTTATAAGTAATATCCGTGATCCTATTCAATCAAGTGATAAAGAATCCTTGCACAACCAAGAAATTCTTTAAGATTGAGCACGCGAATTGCCGCGAAATAGTGATTCGGTAAACGTTACAATTTTATAAAAGACAATTTTAATTAAAAGACCTATTTTGTGGCCCGCTAGATAAAGTGTGACCGCCACTACAGTGAATTTTAATTATTCAACAAGTGCACAGTGCAGTTCACTTAATACATAAGTCTCATTATACTGAGCAGTACGTGAACAAAAATCAGTGGCCCGCTAGATAAAGTGTGACCGCCACCCAAATTATATTTAACTAAACACAGTAGCCCGCTTCATGAGTGTGACCGCTACCTCACCCCCGAAAAATCAAACAAGTCAAACAAATAAACAAGAAACACCAGAAAACATGGCATTGACAAACGACAACCTAACTCAATTACTTCGACAAATCCGCCAAGTACCTCAATTTTCTGGAGATCCATGCAGCCTCAGTCCTTTCATCAGGCGAATTGAGTACTTGATGAACCTTTACCCTACCAATGACGCACGACAGATGGCCGTAATTTTTGGAGCCATTGAACTACAAATCGTGGGAGATGCCGAAAAAATATCACAGGTCGGATTTCACAACGAATGGACAACTCTAAAAGGTGCCCTTATCGATGAGTTCAAGACGCAAACACCGCTGGAAGAACTACTACAACGCCTCTACTCTACACCTTACAAAGGTAACTTACGTCTGTTTTGTGAAGAATTAGAAGATAAAAGTACAATTATAATAAACAAATTAGCCTTAGAAGGCAATCAAAATAATTCAATTGTTTATATCCAAGCAATGGCCACCACAATCAAAAATACAATTCAGCGCAAACTGCCAGATAGATTGTTTATGACCTTGGCAAGGTATGATATTTCGACAGTACAAAGGTTACGACAAGTTGCCCAACAAGAAGGTCTATACGAAGACCCAATCTCTGAAAAAGACAAGAAATCTGATAATCGTCCAAAGTTAGGCTATAACTCCCTAATCCCAAATACTAACAACAAAACTAATATCGATCACAACAAAAACACTTATCCCGGCCAACAATTCAGTCGCCCCTTCAATCCATTCAGGTTTCCCACGCAAGCCCAAAACTTGAATGTAAACAGTAACCAAACACCTTATCAACGAGTCCCACAGAATCCCCATAGGCAACAGCAATTCGATCAGAATAGGCAATTGTATAAAGAATTCAGAGAAGACTTAAATCGCGACCGACAGAATGACACCCGAAACTATAGCCAGCCCTTACAGCAGCAAAGAGTGCCAACTAAGCGTTTTAAAGAAGGGAGCGGACAGTCGCGCATGCAAATTGACGAGAGTCATCAACAATACGAATCAGATTACGATGAAGACGCCGACCAATACAAAAAACAAAACGGACAGTACCACGAAGATCAATTGCAGTATACAGAAACTGAGATGCAATTAGATCCGCTATGTCAACAAGCCGAAAATTTTCCAATAGCCGCCTGGGAACACACCAATACATAGAAATTATGTTTAACAATCACAAATACCGATGCATAGTAGACACTGGATCTTCAATAAACATGATGACGCAAAATTTTTTCAATCTTCAAGTCCATAGTAAACAAATAATTGTTCGAAGTATGACAGGGTATTCACGACTAAAAGAATTTGTTAACCTGCCAGCCAATGGATTATTTCAACAAAGCCAACCATTTTATATACATCAGTTTTCACCTTATTACGATATCCTCTTAGGTAGAAAAGTTTTAATGGACAATAATGGCATAGTAGATTACACTAAAAAAATTACTATATTTAATGACAGAAAATTCTTTCACAAAGAACTAAAACTAAATGAATCAAATTCTTCAACAAACTTTGACGGAATCTTACAAGAAAATAACTTTACAAACGAAGTCTCTTACGCATTGAACAATGACCTTAATTCAGAACGTACATACCGCTTAGATCACCTAAACGAAGAAGAGAAAAATAAATTAACAAAACTTTTGAAAGAATTTGATGACATTCAATATTCGGAAAACGAAGATTTAACATTCACCAGTGTCATACGTCACGAAATTAAAACATCACACGACAACCCAGTATACAAAAGACTATACTCCTACCCATTCGCATACGAGACCGAAGTTAATAACCAAATTGACGAAATGTTGAAACAAGGGATCATACGCGAAAGCGATTCGCCATATTGCAGCCCTTTATGGATCGTACCAAAGAAAACAGATGCTTCAGGTAAAAAGAAATTTAGATTGGTGGTTGATTATCGTAATTTAAATGAAATTACTATAAACGACAAATTTCCCATTCCGAATATGGACTTAATTTTGGGAAAACTTGGCAAATGCCAGTATTTCACCACAATTGATTTAGCAAAAGGTTTCCATCAAATCGAAATGGACCCTAAATCAATACCTAAAACAGCATTCTCAACGAAACATGGCCATTACGAATACACTCGTATGCCTTTCGGTTTAAAAAATGCCCCAGCAACATTTCAACGTTGCATGAACTTTGTCCTGAAAGACCTCATAAATAAACATTGCCTTGTATATTTGGATGACGTCATCGTCTATTCTACTTCTCTTAATGAACACCTAGACTCACTGAGAAAGGTTTTTGAGAAACTTAAAGAGGCAAATTTAAAACTTCAACTGGACAAATGTGAATTTCTCAAGAAACAAACTGATTTCTTAGGACATACTATAAGTCCAGAAGGCATAAGACCGAATAAGGATAAAATAAAAGCAATTGAACAATTTCCAATACCAAAAAGCTCAAAAGAAATTAAATCATTTTTAGGTCTTTGTGGCTATTATCGAAAATTCATTCCAGATTTCGCTAAAATAGCAAAACCCATGACTATCTTTTTGAAAAAAGGAGCAAAAATCGACACTAAAAATGACGAATATAACAAATCTTTTGAGAAGTTGAAAACATTAATCATGAGTGATCCAATTCTCATTTGCCCTGACTTTACAAAAACGTTCCAAGTTACTACTGACGCAAGTAACTTCGCAATAGGAGCTGTGTTATCACAAGATAACAAACCAGTTAGTTTTGCAAGTAGGACTCTTAACGACCATGAACAAAATTATAGCACAATAGAAAAAGAATTACTAGCTATTGTTTGGGCAACGAAATATTTTCGTCCGTTTTTATATGGAGTCCCTTTTGATATTCTAAGCGATCACAAACCACTTGGTTGAATAACATCAAAGAACCTAATATGAAATTACAGCATTGGCGAATAAAACTCAGCGAATACAATTTCAAAATAAAATACTTGGAAGGAAAACTAAATTTTGTAGCAGACGCCCTCTCTCGTGTTAAACTAGAAGAAAACATGATAGGAGAAGAAGAAGAAGAAGAAAATATTTCAACAGCAGCAACAATACACAGCGCATCAGAAAGTAGCGAAAATTACATTCAAATCACCGAGAAACCTTTAAATCATTTTTCGAGACAAATTGAATTTGTAAAAGATACCATTGATCAAATAGACATTGAAAAGTATTTCACTAAAACAAAAATAAAAATTAAATACACAGAAATCACAGACTCAAAAGCTAAAGATCTCCTTTTGAAATATTTTCTAAATCACACAAGCGTTATTTACATGGAAAACGACAGACTTTTTAATTTTCCAACAAGCATATCAAGACATTATAAACCCACACAGCAACTTAAAAATTCTAAAAAGTATTATAAAATTAAAAGATATTAAAAACTACCCTGAATTCAAAGAGTTTATCATCACTCAACATGTTAAATTGCTACATCCAGGTATAGAAAAAATGGTCCGACTGTTCAAAGAAACTTATTATTTCCCAGACTACCACAAACTTATTCAAAATATCATTAATGATTGTGAAACCTGCAATCTTGCAAAGACAGAACACAGACCTACGAATTTAACTTTTGAATTAACCCCGGAAATAAATAACCCTAGAGAACTTTATGTTATAGACTTTTACTCGATCGATAATGAACAATATTTATCATGCATAGACGTATATTCCAAATTTGCATCACTTATAAAAACAAATAGTAGAGATTGGCTAGAAGCTAAACGTGCCCTCACTAGAATTTTTAACGACATGGGAAAACCACATAAAATAAAAGCAGACAAAGACTCAGCATTTATGAGCAATTCCTTAAAATTACGGATGAACACAGAAGAAATAAAACTTGATATCACCACAAGTAAAACAGGAATAGCGGACGTAGAACGTCTCCATAAAACTATTAATGAAAAAATTCGAATCATTAATACAGATAATAATCGGGAAAACAAAGAGACTAGAATGGAAACGATTTTATACACTTACAACCATAAGACAAAACATAACACAACTGGACGGACACCAGCTTACATATTACTTTACGCAGGCACACCCTTTTACAACACCCAATTGATAAAGGAAAATAAAATAAACAAATTGAACGAAAAACGACAAGATTATGAGATTGACACAGAATTCAGACAAGCACCGTTGACACGTTCAAAATCTAAAAATCCTTTTCGAAAAACTGGCAGAATAGAACAATTAGATGACAAACACTATAATGAAAATAATAGAGGGCAGAATATTGTTCACTACAGAGGTAAATTCAAAAAGAAAAAGAAAACTAATGACAGTAAATATTTACAGGCAACAGATACTTCCCACTCATCGGACTCACAATAATCATGATGACAACTATGACCACATTGACAACAGCAGGAATGATAGAAATTAACCCAATCGAAAATAACCAAGGATTTATTTTGTTCGAATCAGGAACAACACAGATCCCCATAACATTTATAAACCACTGTCTCACAATTAATATTACACAAATCGAGGAAACATTTAATAATCTGTTAAAAGAAAGTTCACAATTCAATAATGTCCCACAAATAAATTATTTAATACAAAAACTATACAGAGAAATGAACGGCATTCGATTGACCAAACGAATTAAACGAGGACTATTCAATTTTGTAGGTTCAACACACAAATATCTTTTTGGCACTTTAGACGAAGACGACAGACAACAAATTGAACAACAAATTAATACACTAGCACAAAATACCATACAAGTCAGCAATCTAAATCATATCATTGACAGTCTCAATGACGGCATAAAAATGATCAATAACCAAACTAACGCTATAAGAACAGAACAAAAAATTAACCTTTTAATATTTAACATTGAACATTTCACTGAATATATCGAAGACATCGAAATGGGTTCGCAACTTACACGACTGGGAATTTTCAACCATAAGTTACTTAAACATGACCAACTTGGCAACATTCATTATAAAAATCTCATGGACACAAAAACCTCTGCCTGGTATAACACAGCCACTAATGAAATATTCTTAATGTCTCATATTCCCACTAACACAATTGAAAAATCAACCTTTTTAATCACACCATACCCTGACAATAATGGACAAATTATCAGTGAAAATACTGCAGGCAAATTTTATTTAAACAATAATTATGTTATAAACACTCTTACAAAAAATATTATTAAAGACCATTGTATTGTCAATATTATAAAACATGAGACACCAACTTGCACTTTCCAAAAATATCGTAAGGAATATTACATTCAATATATCAAACCAAACATACTAATTACATGGAATCTGACACGAGAAAAACTTGATCAAAACTGTAATAGCCAAGAAATTTACATTGAAAATAATAAAATAATTAAAGTATTTAATTGTACTGCAGAACTTAAACAAGTTTCAATATCAAATAATCTTCAACAATACACAAATCTAATATTCACCGAACACAATGTAACTAAAATTGAGCCAATGTCTCACATAGAAATTAAGGAAATGATTTTGTTTAGTAATAAGAACAACACAATTTATTAAAATCTTTTAATCATCATTTTATTCACATTAGCCATAAGTTGCATATTTTATATCTACAAGAGATTCAAAACAACACCAAACAACATTATAATTAAATACTTAACACCAAAGACAACCAACGTAAGCCAAACAATTGACAAAGAAATAGAAAAAGAAACTAATTTAGAAACAGTTGCAGAAGTAATCACCATTGAAACCCCAACACCACAATTATATCCAAACATAATCGCTTCAGGACAAGCTTAAATCTAAGGGGTGGGGGAGTGACATATCTGCCATAAGAATATAACAAATCTGTCATAAACACAAACGATCTTTTGCAAAGCTTCACTTTCCAAAAGCTTATCGAAGACACATCACTTTTCAAAGCTTATCAAAGACACACCCAAAGTTATGTAGAACTCAAATGTAAACTTTTAAAACCCAAATGTAAACTAACAGAATCCAATAAGTGAACAAATTCCAATAAGTAAATAAATGTAAACAGACAGCCAGCAGAGCTTTGAAGGTTTGCTGTGCCGAGATCACAAATCTTGAAATTAGTTTTAAGTTGACTTTCACAAATAAAGTACACGAATAAAAAATTAAAAATAAAATATATTTTTTATTTGATATGTAATTGTTGAACAGTTAATTATATAGAGATATATAGAAAACAATTTTTCTAAAAAAAAACGGAAATATTTAGCTTCCTCTGCCATAATTTTTTTTCCTTGCAATTGAACTTTGGCTGAAAAGTCGGATTTAGTGATTTGGCGGGAAAAAGCTAAATTAAGAGAATTAGTCGAAATTTGGATAGAAGAGTTAATCTGAGACTTTTGTTAGGATATCTCCGATTGCATCCGATTGTTCCTATGGCAGCTATATGGTATAGTCATCCGACTTTGACCAAATTTGGTCAGAATGTAAGAGACAGCCCCAATCATACAATCTGTGAGTTTTGTTGAGATATCTTAAGAAACAAAAAAGTTTTTCATACTAAAGGTGTTTTTCATCTGATTGTTCCTATGGCAGCCATAAGATATAGTCATTCCACCTTGACCCAATTTGGTCAGAATGTAAGGGACAGTACCAAACATATAATCTGTGAGTTTGGTTGAGATATCTTAAGAAACAAAAAAGTGTTTCATACTAAGCAATTCCGTGACCTTTGACCTTGATTTTGACCCTCTTACATGTGGAATTTTGCAAAACGTCGTCTTATTGCACGATGAAATTATCTCATCTATGTTGTGTGAAAATTTCAGCTCTCTATCTCTTACCGTTTGGGCTGCACGTTGATTCTCAGTCAGTCAATCAGTCAGTGAGTCAGGTCAAAGAATTTTATAAATATAGATATAATCTTATAAAAAAAACCTCTTTACGAGGTAAAAGTCTAGTGACGAAATCATTTTCATGCACCAAAATTTCTGATATCCAATTTTGTGACGAATAATATTAAGGTTTACTTATAAATTACTAAAAAAAAATTTTGTCACTCGGAACATTGCGCTAATTTCTTCATACCTAATAAATATTTATTTTTGGCGCAGTGCCGAGTGACAAAATTTTTTTTTAGTAATTTATAAGTAAACCTTAATATTATTCGTCACAAAATTGGATATCAGAAATTTTGGTGCATGAAAATGATTTCGTCACTAGACTTTTACCTCGTAAAGAGGTTTTTTTATAAGATATCACATATTTTAAAGTGATTTAAAACGCAGATTTTTCTTAAATCACAAAAGAAATATTTTTCCACCTGTAGCTTTTTACCTATGTACTCCAGAAAAAATATATATTATATATATTTATAAATATATTTCGATCTTGCTGTAATCGGAAATACAAAATGTTTCATCTGCCGTAAAAAGAATTCACCACTTGCAAGCAGTATCTTTCCACATGTACTGCAAGCAGTGCAAGTAGTGTACATGCAGTAGTATACATGCAGTAGTGTAAATGAAAAATTTATATTCAATCAACAGGTAATATCTTGCCCAAACGAATTTTGACAGATATGTGTTGTATGTCAAAAGACGCGGAATTAAATTGTCTACAACATACTACATATTTAAAAGTGATTTGATTTGTATATTTTTCTTAAATCGCCAAAATGTGGAGAAAAATACCTTATTTCACCTGTGGCTGCTTACCTATTTTCTTAAAAAAAAAACTTTGAAGGTATGTCTAATAGCCCTTAGAAATACCTTTTAAACGATATATAAATCACATCTGTAGCTTCTATCGTTTGGATGCTATGGGGTTTTTAGTTTTAGCGGTTTTTAGCGATTTCCCGCTAATCTAGCTATTTTTCGAAAAAGTCGTAGAACAAACGTTTCTAGATTTTTGAGCGGGAACAAGTCCTCATTCAAACTTTTAAGCTAAATCAACGATTTGATACAAACAAACAAACAGACAAACAAACCGACTAACTTTTCATCACGTTTTGAGAATGGCACCAATAATTTTAAAATAATTTATCTTTTGAACCAGTAGTCGGATTTTGATGATTGAGGTGTCATTTGACGCGTATTCTTATGACAAATATTAAAAAATTAAAAATGTTGACCAAAAAGCTCCAGCGGCCCCATTAGCTCCAATCATTTAAATTTTGCCCCTCCCACTTACACCTGTTTATCTCACGAACCAAGTGAGTTTTCAAAAGTCTTAGTATGCACATTTTTAAGTTAAATTGATACCTTTCGATCGGTATATAATTCAACCTGATCGGACAGTCATAGCAAATTTTCCATTTTTCCTGTGCATATATGCTAGTCGCCTTTCGCACCCTTCGTGCTGCTTTCGTCACTAGCGCGGACTGCCGTCCGCAGTGATATAATATAAGTACTGTAACGAATAACGATCGCTTTTTGGCGAGAGCGGATGGGGGGTGTAATCCAGGATCGGAGTATGCGCTTGCTTCCACAGCTATTGCTCAACGACATGAGAGTGGGTTATTGTTTTAACCGTCGGATACATTGCTCCAATTCATCATATTATACTTCATTTAAAGATCGCATACTATTTTTATAAAACTGGGGAAATAGGAGGGACACTAGCAGTAGTACAGGAGACAATAAGATAGTAAAGGAAATTGACAGGTTAAGGACTAAAGAAAATTGGGCTACTTCTTATCGGTGCGTTGGTGTTTGATGCACCTGCCCTCCTGCCATGTTCCTGTATTTAGCCAAAAAATGTAAGGCAGGATCCCAATAATAGCCTTGGATTGGCTACGTCCCCTCCTCTCGGAAATGCATGGCTCCAGAAAAATAATGCAGAATTTAAGCGAACATATCTATATTTATGACCTTAATAATGCAACACATATCGATGGATAACGAAAGACAGGAAAACTTAGTAACAATACATTTGCAAGTTTTTATGAGCTGCTGTAAATGAGGACTAGTATAAATGTAAATATATAATTATAATATAAAAATTAAGAAATATGATCATGCATACAAATATTTTATATAATTATAATGAGTTGTTGATATATACTATTGGTGGTAATATACAAAAAGGAAATAAATACGAAAATTAATTTTCTTTTCTTTCAGCAAAAAGGGGAATTAATTTTCGGACTATTATTTTGTCGTATCGCGGTTGGGCTATGTAATTTGAAATTCTCTTTGTATATTGCCACAACCTCTCGCAACTTCAATAATTACTTGAAACACTTAACACTAAACTTAATATTAATTAACCAAGGAAAAGAATAAATAAATTAAGAATCACTTAAGCTATCAATATTAATTCATGTCTAGATTATTATTATTTTTTTTTTTGAAAACTCTGCCAAATAGAGCTTTGTAGCTTAATAGAGCTTTTTGTTGTTGGCCGTTTTATATGTGCCTTTTTGAGTAATTCAAATACAAAGAATATCGCTGCGTTGTTTATAATTTTAATAAAGCATATTTTCCGGCTCTTATTAAATTAGGGAAAATTTAATTAAATTAACACTAAGTGCCAATTCTGATGAAAGAAGGAAAAAAACGAAATAAAATAAGTTTTAAAAAAATTGTCTATTCATCAGAAATCGTTGCTCAAAAATTAAATATAAAAAAAAACATACTAGTAGATATAAGTACCTATATTTTAGAAACGGCACCTTGGGACGAATTTTTTCTTTCTCCGACTTGAAAGAGCGTATCTAAGAATCGGCTTCTGACAAACAAAATACAGCAACCGAAATCATTTTGGCAGCTTATACAGCTCTATTCTTAGCATTACTTTCCAATTTTAAAGAATATATGCTAATTCTACTTGCCAGAAAATTACAATTACATTTATAGAAATAACCTAATTCGGCTGAGCTGAGTTTTCTGCCGTTTTTGTTGCATACTCTAGGGGTCAGTTGTTTTACAAAATGGTGGTGCATACTTTCCGGCAGCTCCATTAAAAGCTACAAGCGATCTGTTACAGCTTGCGTGGCCTGACCAAAAGCTCACTGCTACAGCGCATATAAACTTTAAGCTTTTATGCTTAATATAGAAAATATATAAATATAAACAACAAAATTTTATTTATTTAACATTAATGCTAAACCATGATTATGGTACTCGCAAATGCATCTTCATGCCCTTTGATTACATTGATTTGAACATATTAATTGCAGGGGTATTTGTCTTATTTGATTCTCTTTGATTTACATAATACCACCTTGACAATTAACACACTCAACATCAATACAACAGTTTGGTTCAAAAATACACGAATTTACAATTATCAAATCATGCGTTACAACATGTAGCGGCTGAAGACCCTAAAAGACAATCACAAACATAAACATATTGGACAGGCGACGTCATCCATAGGTTGAGTTGAGGTATGTTGTTCCCAGAGAAAATGGCACAGCAGCACACACAATCAGGGCCAGATCGCCGAGCACAACGAGTTTAATCCAAATGTATATACTCCGTTGTCCGCATCTGCACAGATTTCCACAATATTTCCACTCTTACTTGTGGGCTTGCATCGCCTCACAAGAGTCAATCCACAATGATGATGAGCTGTTTCGTTGCTGAGTTTAAAAGCATGTGGCTGCATTAATCCAAGAAAAAGGGCATTATATTTAAGCCTAAGTGCCGACTCTGAATTTGAAATTAGAAGAAAATCAAAATCGAAAACTAAGAAAATTTACGTTAACATTACTCGATTTATTTAATAAAAATATTTACCCTTAATGAAGTAGGCATTGTGTTGGAGAGTTTGGGTCGTTTGTTTCTCCAGGTCGTTATGGTTTTGGGTGGCCAATGTGGCCAGTGAAATGTAATGCACTTTGAAGACAAAAAAAATCGACCATTTAAGGTTAAATGTACACTGATAGAAAATAAATGCTACTCACATGAAAAGATGTTTGCAATCTGCAATCACTTGATAACTTTAACTATTATGCACTTTATTAAATTTTTTTTTCGAAATAAATTAGCGGAGCTTATTCACGCACAACTTGTCTCATTGACGACCTTGAGGAGAAGAAATGATTGGGCCAAAAGAAATCTAATTTTCCGGATATCTCTTTTCTCCTATCCTTGGCATTCACAAGGGTCTGTCAAATCTTTGAAATTCATTGTTGGGTACATTTATCTTCTGTTTGTTTTGTGCCCAATATGAACCTCACCCCTAGATGGCGCTAACAATTCTACATAACAAACAAGGTACATTTAACATTAAAATACATATAAGAACGGCGTGCTAAATACATAGAATAAACTACAAAAATTTAATAATAATAAATATAGACGTAAAGTTAATAAATATAATACATTTAGGTTATGCTATTTGTGACGTATCAAACGCTTTGGTCGGTGCAAAAGTACTGCATACCCGCGATTCAGATACAAAAAAAACTATTGCCTGTTTTCAGGCTGTTTGGAAAAACTAAACCGACAAGAGACCTTTACAGGTTTTTAGCGATTTCCAGCTAAACTAGCTATATTTCGAAAAAGTCGTAGGGCAAACGTTTCTATATTTTTGAGCGGGAACAAGTCCTTACTTAAACATTTAAGCTAAATCAACGCTTTGATACAAACAAACAAACAATCAAACAGACTGACATTTCATCTCGCTTTGAGAGGGGCACCAAAAATTTCAAAATTTATTATCTTCTGAACGAGTGATCGGATTTTGATGATCAAGGTGTCACGAACCAGGTGAGTTTCCAAAAGTCTTAGAATGCACATTTTTAAGTAAAATTGATACCTTTCGATCGGTACATAACACGACCTGATCGGACAGTCGTAGCAAATTTTCCATTCTTCCTGTGTATATAGCAGGGACGTAACACTTATAATTTTTTTTTCAAAAAATAAATTAATAAAAGTCAAAAATAATTATTATTTTTCAATTTTTATATTCAAATTTAACCCTAACTCTTATTTCCAATTTTTATTATAAAAATTGGCAAATAACACCTATTTCTCAATTTTTATTATAAAAATCGAAAATAAAAATGGAATTGAAATATCTTTTGAACCGAAGAAGCCACATCATATATAGACCTATATATATGATCTACGCATTAATACCTTTCCATTGATATATAATATGTATGTACAAATGCATGTACACACGTTTATATGATAATATTTTAATAATAATAATGTGTAAATTCTTTTGCCTACCACTTCAACCTGCAAAAAAGTCTATTTATTAGAGCTCCATTTGAAATACGATCATGAGTGTCATTCTGATCTCTACACCACTGAGCTGGACCAGGAAAAAGGAGATCCTCTAGAGAAGAAAAAGAAATTTTCAGTCAGTATGTCTTCAAACCAGGTGAAAAAAGCCTGCGTGCAGTTGGTGACAGAAGAAAAAGTGCCTTTTCAACTTTTTGATTCTGCACCATTTAAAACTTTGACCAACCAAATTTTTAACGGTTTAAATATGGTTCCAATAACATCACGGAATGTGATGCAGCACGTCTCCGAAAAATATGAGTGCGAAAAGTCTCTTTTAAAATATCGGCTTAAGGACAAAATGCTTTCGTTCAAAATTGACGTTGCTTCTCGACACTCTAGAGGCATTCTGGGTGTAAACGTTCAGTTTTACAGAAATTACATACAGTTTGCAATAGAAAATTATACATACCTAATATTTCTTCATACCTAATAAATATTTATTTTTGGCGCAGTGCCGAGTGACAAAATTTTTTTTTAGTAATTTATAAGTAAACCTTAATATTATTCGTCACAAAATTGGATATCAGAAATTTTGGTGCATGAAAATGATTTCGTCCCTAGACTTTTACCTCGTAAAGAGGTTTTTTATAAGATATCACATATTTTAAAGTGATTTAAAACGCAGATTTTTCTTAAATCACAAAAGAAATATTTTTCCACCTGTAGCTTTTTACCTATGTACTCCAGAAAAAATATATATTATATATATTTATAAATATATTTCGATCTTGCTGTAATCGGAAATACAAAATGTTTCATCTGCCGTAAAAAGAATTCACCACTTGCAAGCAGTATCTTTCCACATGTACTGCAAGCAGTGCAAGTAGTGTACATGCAGTAGTATACATGCAGTAGTGTAAATGAAAAATTTATATTCAATCAACAGGTAATATCTTGCCCAAACGAATTTTGACAGATATGTGTTGTATGTCAAAAGACAAAAGACGAAAAATATTAAATTTTACACATGAATTATTAAAAAATAAAATTTTTGTCACTGGCACTTCGCAAAAAAGTACTATTTATTAGGTATGAAAAATTTAGCGCAATGTGCCCAGTGACAAAAATTTTTTTTTTTAATAATTCATGTGTAAAATTTAATATTTTTCGTCACAAAATTGGATATCAGAAATTTTGGGGCATGAAAATGTTTTCGGCACTAGATTTTAACCTCGTAAAGAGGTTTTTTTATAAGATATCAGAAATTTTTTAATAAGACATCGGAAATTTTGACAATTGCAATATTTTTTTTAAATAATTCAATAATTATATAATTAAGAGAAGTAAAAACACATTCAATCAGAGACGTTTCAATATTATATATATTTATAAATATATTTCGATCTTGCTGTAATTGGAATTACAAAATGTTTCATCTGCCGCAAAAAGAATTCACCACTTGCAAGCAGTATCTTTCACTGCAAGCAGTGCAAGTAGTGTACATGCAGTAGTATACATGCAGTAGTGTAAAGGTAAAAGGTATATTCAATTAACAGGTAATATCTTGCCTAAACGAATTTTGAGAGATAGGTGTTATATGTCAAAAGACGCGGAATTGAATTGTCTACAACATACTACATATTTAAAAGTGAATTCATTTGTAGATTTTTCATAAATTAAAAAAAAAAAAAATTTTCACCTGTAGCTGTTTACCTTTTTACTTTAAAAAAAAACTTTGAAGGTATGCCTAAGAGCCCTTCAAAATACCTTTTCATCGATATATAGATCATATCTGTAGCTTCTATCGTTTGGATGCTATGAGGGTTTTGATTTTAGCGGTTTTTAGCGATTTCCCGCTAAACTAGCTATTTTTCGAAAAAGTCGTAGAACAAACGTTTCTATATTTTTGAGCGGGAACAAGTCCTCATTCAAACATTTAAGCTAAATCAACGCTTTGATACAAACAAACAAACAGACATACTGACTTTTCATCTCATTTTCGAAAGGCGACTAAAAATTTCAACATTAATTATTTTTTGAACCAGTAATCGGATTTCGTTGATCGAGGTGTCATTCGACGCGTATTTTTGATTAGAAGAGTAAAAAATTAAAAAATAAATCAAAAAGGCCCCAACGGCCCCATTTGCTCCAATAATTTAAATTTTTCCCCTCCCACTTACACCTGCTTATCACACGAACCAGGTGAGTTTCCAAAAGTCTTAGTATGCACATTTGTAAGTTAAATTGATACCTTTCGATCGGTATATAACTCGACCCGATCGGACGGTCATAGCAAATTTTCCATTCTTCCTGTGTATATATGCTAGTCGCTTTCGCACCCTTCGTGCTGCTTTCGTCACTAGCGCGGACTGCCGTCCGCAGTGATAATATAAAAATTAAGAAATATGATCATGCATACAAATATTTTATATAATTATAATGAGTTGTTGATATATACTATTGGTGGTAATATACAAAAAGGAAATAAATACGAAAATTAATTTTTTAATGCCGCGAAAAGTGATCTTTCTTCAGAAATGAAACATACATAGGCAGCATTTAGGCCTTTGCTTTGTATTTGATTTTGTTTGCAAAAACAGCAGATCGCTTGCATTGCTTGTGCTTGCCGAAATGTAGGTCAAGGCACTTGACTTAAGAGAGTAAAAGTGAAGCTTTTACTCGTCTCTCTTTGCTTATTACTCGCGATAAACAAGAGCGGCCGACGCTCGACTAACAATAGCACAGGCAAAAGAGAAGCTTTTACTCGGCGTAGGCTTTGACTTACATGAGTGACAGAGACAGCTTGCATTATACTCCCACGCAGAAAGATCTTTCGTTGTGTTGGTGGCTGTGGCTGTGAGAAAAGAAAAAGATATACAACCCACGTGCAAAAGCTCTATAGGCTCATGGTCAAAAGCTCACGGCTATGGCACACAAAAACAAAAAGCAAAAGAAAAAGCAGAAAAAGCAAAAACATTAACAATCAAATGCACAATAAATTAATATGAAATTATTTCATTTTTTCACACTTCTTGCACGAATTTTCTTTTCTTTCAGCAAAAAGGGGAATTAATTTTCGGACTATTATTTTGTCGTATCGCGGTTGGGCTATGTAATTTGAAATACTCTTTGTATATTGCCACAACCTCTCGCAACTTCAATAATTACTTGAAACACTTAACACTTAACTTAATATTAATTAACCAAGGAAAAGAATAAATAAATTAAGAATCACTTAAGCTATCAATATTAATTCATGTCTAGATTATTATTATTTTTTTTTTTGAAAACTCTGCCAAATAGAGCTTTGTAGCTTAATAGAGCTTTTTGTTGTTGGCCGTTTTATATGTGCCTTTTTGAGTAATTCAAATACAAAGAATATCGCTGCGTTGTTTATAATTTTAATAAAGCATATTTTCCGGCTCTTATTAAATTAGGGAAAATTTAATTAAATTAACACTAAGTGCCAATTCTGATGAAAGAAGGAAAAAAACGAAATAAAATAAGTTTTAAAAAAATTGTCTATTCATCAGAAATCGTTGCTCAAAAATTAAATATAAAAAAAAACATACTAGTAGATATAAGTACCTATATTTTAGAAACGGCACCTTGGGACGAATTTTTTCTTTCTCCGACTTGAAAGAGCGTATCTAAGAATCGGCTTCTGACAAACAAAATACAGCAACCGAAATCATTTTGGCAGCTTATACAGCTCTATTCTTAGCATTACTTTCCAATTTTAAAGAATATATGCTAATTCTACTTGCCAGAAAATTACAATTACATTTATAGAAATAACCTAATTCGGCTGAGCTGAGTTTTCTGCCGTTTTTGTTGCATACTCTAGGGGTCAGTTGTTTTACAAAATGGTGGTGCATACTTTCCGGCAGCTCCATTAAAAGCTACAAGCGATCTGTTACAGCTTGCGTGGCCTGACCAAAAGCTCACTGCTACAGCGCATATAAACTTTAAGCTTTTATGCTTAATATAGAAAATATATAAATATAAACAACAAAATTTTATTTATTTAACATTAATGCTAAACCATGATTATGGTACTCGCAAATGCATCTTCATGCCCTTTGATTACATTGATTTGAACATATTAATTGATTATTTGATTCTCTTTGATTTACATAATACCACCTTGACAATTAACACACTCAACTTCAATACAACAGTTTGGCTCAAAAATACACGAATTTACAATTATCAAATCATGCGTTACAACATGTAGCGGCTGAAGACCCTAAAAGACAATCACAAACATAAACATATTGGACAGGCGACGTCATCCATAGGTTGAGTTGAGGTATGTTGTTCCCAGAGAAAATGGCACAGCAGCACACACAATCAGGGCCAGATCGCCGAGCACAACGAGTTTAATCCAAATGTATATACTCCGTTGTCCGCATCTGCACAGATTTCCACAATATTTCCACTCTTACTTGTGGGCTTGCATCGCCTCACAAGAGTCAATCCACAATGATGATGAGCTGTTTCGTTGCTGAGTTTAAAAGCATGTGGCTGCATTAATCCAAGAAAAAGGGCATTATATTTAAGCCTAAGTGCCGACTCTGAATTTGAAATTAGAAGAAAATCAAAATCGAAAACTAAGAAAATTTACGTTAACATTACTCGATTTATTTAATAAAAATATTTACCCTTAATGAAGTAGGCATTGTGTTGGAGAGTTTGGGTCGTTTGTTTCTCCAGGTCGTTATGGTTTTGGGTGGCCAATGTGGCCAGTGAAATGTAATGCACTTTGAAGACAAAAAAAATCGACCATTTAAGGTTAAATGTACACTGATAGAAAATAAATGCTACTCACATGAAAAGATGTTTGCAATCTGCAATCACTTGATAACTTTAACTATTATGCACTTTATTAAATTTTTTTTTCGAAATAAATTAGCGGAGCTTATTCACGCACAACTTGTCTCATTGACGACCTTGAGGAGAAGAAATGATTGGGCCAAAAGAAATCTAATTTTCCGGATATCTCTTTTCTCCTATCCTTGGCATTCACAAGGGTCTGTCAAATCTTTGAAATTCATTGTTGGGTACATTTATCTTCTGTTTGTTTTGTGCCCAATATGAACCTCACCCCTAGATGGCGCTAACAATTCTACATAACAAACAAGGTACATTTAACATTAAAATACATATAAGAACGGCGTGCTAAATACATAGAATAAACTACAAAAATTTAATAATAATAAATATAGACGTAAAGTTAATAAATATAATACATTTAGGTTATGCTATTTGTGACGTATCAAACGCTTTGGTCGGTGCAAAAGTACTGCATACCCGCGATTCAGATACAAAAAAAACTATTGCCTGTTTTCAGGCTGTTTGGAAAAACTAAACCGACAAGAGACCTTTACAGGTTTTTAGCGATTTCCAGCTAAACTAGCTATATTTCGAAAAAGTCGTAGAGCAAACGTTTCTATATTTTTGAGCGGGAACAAGTCCTTACTTAAACATTTAAGCTAAATCAACGCTTTGATACAAACAAACAAACAATCAAACAGACTGACATTTCATCTCGCTTTGAGAGGGGCACCAAAAATTTCAAAATTTATTATCTTCTGAACGAGTGATCGGATTTTGATGATCAAGGTGTCACGAACCAGGTGAGTTTCCAAAAGTCTTAGAATGCACATTTTTAAGTAAAATTGATACCTTTCGATCGGTACATAACACGACCTGATCGGACAGTCGTAGCAAATTTTCCATTCTTCCTGTGTATATAGCAGGGACGTAACACTTATAATTTTTTTTTCAAAAAATAAATTAATAAAAGTCAAAAATAATTATTATTTTTCAATTTTTATATTCAAATTTAACCCCAACTCTTATTTCCAATTTTTATTATAAAAATTGGCAAATAACACCTATTTCTCAATTTTTATTATAAAAATCGAAAATAAAAATGGAATTGAAATATCTTTTGAACCGAAGAAGCCACATCATATATAGACCTATATATATGATCTACGCATTAATACCTTTCCATTGATATATAATATGTATGTACAAATGCATGTACACACGTTTATATGATAATATTTTAATAATAATAATGTGTAAATTCTTTTGCCTACCACTTCAACCTGCAAAAAAGTCTATTTATTAGAGCTCCATTTGAAATACGATCATGAGTGTCATTCTGATCTCTACACCACTGAGCTGGACCAGGAAAAAGGAGATCCTCTAGAGAAGAAAAAGAAATTTTCAGTCAGTATGTCTTCAAACCAGGTGAAAAAAGCCTGCGTGCAGTTGGTGACAGAAGAAAAAGTGCCTTTTCAACTTTTTGATTCTGCACCATTTAAAACTTTGACCAACCAAATTTTTAACGGTTTAAATATGGTTCCAATAACATCACGGAATGTGATGCAGCACGTCTCCGAAAAATATGAGTGCGAAAAGTCTCTTTTAAAATATCGGCTTAAGGACAAAATGCTTTCGTTCAAAATTGACGTTGCTTCTCGACACTCTAGAGGCATTCTGGGTGTAAACGTTCAGTTTTACAGAAATTACATACAGTTTGCAATAGAAAATTACTATTATGGCTAATTTGAAGGACTGTCAATTAAGTTATCAATAATATTGCGGGGGTTGTGGGATAAATAAAGCTGCTCTTGCATTTCTAGCAACATTATTTAATGGGTTAATCTTTATGAATCACACTCATTATGATGATGGTTTGAGTAATGAATAGAACGAAACATCTGCTGAGTGGTTTGTTGAGTTGGTGTGAGACTCACATGCGTACATTTATTTGTATATATGTACATATTATATATCAATGGAAAGGTATTAATGCGTAGATCATATATATCATATATCAATATATGATGTGGCTTCTTTGGTTCAAAAGATATTTCAATTCAATTTTTATTTTTGATTTTTACAATAAAAATTGGAAATAAGAGTTAGGGTTTAATTTGTATATAAAAATTTAAAAATAATAATTATTTTTGATTTTTAACATATAAATTAATTTTAATAATTAAAAATAATTTTTTTATAAAAATTGAAAAAAAAGTTTATCCTGTTTTCGAATTTGGCGTTCAAAAATAACATATCTCTGTTTTTCCCACTCTTCTGGGACGCTTTAAAGTGCTTCAATTTTTTTGAAACTCATAACTATCAGGCATGCCACAAAAAACACTAGTGAAAGTGATTTCAGAAAAAAGCAATTCCACTTCGAAAATTTCTCCGTGCCACAGAAATTCGTGTGATTTAGGTTTTTAAGCATGTTCATCAACCTTTTCGTACTAGGCTGCTAAGGGTTGGCCCCTTCTCAGATTAAATTTCCCAAGGGTTTGTTTAGCAATTTTTGTAAGTTTATTATTGCTGAAAAGTAGGTTTTTATTTTATTTCTTCTTTAATTAATATTATTTAGTTTATTTATTTAATAATTTATATTGTATAGCCTAAAAAAATTTAAAAGTTATTGGCGCGACAAATAATAAAAGTTACTTGACAACTCTTAATTTTGAAATTCGGACAAAAAAATGTGACATTATTCTCATGGCATCGGACGCCAGTGAATTGAGCGATGATTTCGTTTCACCAAAAATTGTGCAGGTGATTGAGACTGTGGCACGGAGAAATGAAATTGACGTGAAACTCAAGTGAAAGAGATTTATGTGGCATGCCTGTATTATTTGCAGTCCCTGGTATACAGTAACATATCTGCCATAAGAATATAACAAATCTGTCATAAACACAAATCTGTCGAAGACACATTACTTTTCAAAGCTTATCAAAGACACACCCAAAGTTATGTAGAACTCAAATGTAAATTTTTAAAACCAAAATGTAAACTAACATAATCCAATAAGTAAACAAATTCCAATAAGTAAATAAATGTAAACAGACAGCCAGCAGAGCCTTGAAGGTTTGCTGTGCCGAGATCACAAATCTTGAAATTAGTTTTTAAGTTGACTTTCACAAATAAAGTACACGAATAAAAAATTAAAAATAAAATATATTTTTTATTTGATATGTAATTGTTGAACAGTTAATTGGCGCAGCCGGTAGGATATCGAAAAGTTATAAGTAATATCCGTGATTCTATTCAATCAAGTGATAAAGAATCCTTGCTCAACCAAGAAATTCTTTAAGATTGAGCACGCGAATTGCCGCGAAATAGTGATTCGGTAAACGTTACAATTTTATAACGAAACGATATCCGCATAAGAACCTGTGTGCATTAAATTAATTTAAAGACATATTTTGTGGCCCGCTAGATAAAGTGTGACCGCCACTACAGTGAATTTTAATTAATCAACAAGTGCACAGTGCAGTTCACTTAATACATAAGTCTCATTATACTGAGCAGTACGTGAACAAAAATCAGTGGCCCGCTAGATAAAGTGTGACCGCCACCCAAATTATATTTAACTAAACACAGTAGCCCGCTTCATGAGTGTGACCGCTACCTCACCCCCGAAAAATCAAACAAGTCAAACAAATAAACAAGAAACATCAGAAAACATGGCATTGACAAACGACAACCTAACTCAATTACTTCGACAAATCCGCCAAGTAACTCAATTTTCTGGAGATCCATGCAGCCTCAGTCCTTTCATCAGGCGAATTGAGTACTTGATGAACCTTTACCCTACCAATGACGCACGACAGGTGGCCGTAATTTTTGGAGCCATTGAATTACAAATCGTTGAAGATGCTGAAAAAATATCACAGCTCGGATTTCACAACGAATGGACAACTCTAAAAGGTGCCCTAATCGATGAGTTCAAGATGCAAACACCGCTGGAAGAATTACTACAACGCCTCTACTCTACACCTTACAAAGGTAACTTACGTCTATTCTGTGAAGAATTAGAAGATAAAAGTACAATTATAATAAACAAATTAGCCTTAGAAGGCAATCAAAATAATTCAATTGTTTATACCCAAGCAATGGCCACCACAATCAAAATTCAACGCAAACTGCCAGATAGATTGTTTATGACCTTGGCAAGGTATGATATTTCGACAGTACAAAGGTTACGACAAGTTGCCCAACAAGAAGGTCTATACGAAGACCCAATCTCTGAAAAAGACAAGAAATCTGATAATCGTCCAAAGTTAGGCTATAACTCCCTAATCCCAAATACTAACAACAAAACTAATATCGATCACAACAAAAACACTTATCCCGGCCAACAATTCAGTCGCCCCTTCAATCCATTCAGGTTTCCCACGCAAGCCCAAAACTTGAATGTAAACAGTAACCAAACACCTTATCAACGAGTCCCACAGAATCCCCATAGGCAACAGCAATTCGATCAGAATAGGCAATTGTATAAAGAATTCAGAGAAGACTTAAATCGCGACCGACAGAATGACACCCGAAACTATAGCCAGCCCTTACAGCAGCAAAGAGTGCCAACTAAGCGTTTTAAAGAAGGGAGCGGACAGTCGCGCATGCAAATTGACGAGAGTCATCAACAATACGAATCAGATTACGATGAAGACGCCGACCAATACAAAAAACAAAACGGACAGTACCACGAAGATCAATTGCAGTATACAGAAACTGAGATGCAATTAGATCCGCTATGTCAACAAGCCGAAAATTTTCCAATAGCCGCCTGGGAACACACCAATACATAGAAATTATGTTTAACAATCACAAATACCGATGCATAGTAGACACTGGATCTTCAATAAACATGATGACGCAAAATTTTTTCAATCTTCAAGTCCATAGTAAACAAATAATTGTTCGAAGTATGACAGGGTATTCACGACTAAAAGAATTTGTTAACCTGCCAGCCAATGGATTATTTGAACAAAGCCAACAATTTTATATACATCAGTTTTCACCTTATTACGATATCCTCTTAGGTAGAAAAGTTTTAATGGACAATAATGGCATAGTAGATTACACTAAAAAAATTACAATATTTAATGACAGAAAATTCTTTCACAAAGAACTACATCTAAATGAATCAAATTCTTCAATAAATTTTTGACGGAATCTCTTACGCATTGAACAATGACCTTAATTCAGAACGTACATACCGCTTAGATCACCTGAACGAAGAAGTGAAAAATAAATTAACAAAAATTTTGAAAGAATTTGATGACATTCAATATTCTGTAGTGTCCCTTAATATATACGAGTTTTCTTTATTTGTTTTGATTATTGATTTCAAATTTAAACAGCAGATCGAATGAGTTGCTATAAAAGAACTAGGCAAATATCGGAACTAGCAGCTAACAGAACAGTATGGCAACCTTAGCTCTGTTAAAGCAACAGGGCAAAGTTAACATTAGGAACAGCATATTGTCCTTCGATTTTTCCGATCTGGTAGCTCTGTTTTTATGCTATAAAAGCAGCGAAATAAAGCGCGTCATTCTCTTTGCGAAAATTTTCTGGCCGACACACGATCGTGCATATTTTAATATATATAAAGATAGAGAAGCAGTTTTAACCTGCAAAAGTTTTGGAAGTCTTTGTGGATTAGTGGATTAGTGACGAATCGACGCGCATTAAGGTAAATAACGAATTCAGCAGTTGGCAGAATTTATATTGTTCTTTTTGCCACCAGGTCTTTTCAACCCCCAAAGGTTAGCTGCATTGGGCTACCTCTGGGCAAGATCGCTTGCTAACATCAACACATCTTCCTTGGCTCTAGCGGCTTCAACGCCAGCAGCCAATTGCGAAGTTGCGAGTGGCCAAAAGTGCCAATTGGATGTACCGGCGAAGAAGCGCTAGACGCGCAGCCGCCATCTTTTTTCCTAACCTCAGAAGAGGTACATTGACCCCAAGTGACTGCAGCAGGCTTGCTGAGTCACTCAAGAGTCGTCACCAAGGGATCAGTGGCAGCATCAGGAGTAGCAGCATTTTATTTTGGAGCAACAGCGCTGAAAGCGCAGATCAGCTGTTTTAGCAGCCGCAGCTGCTCAACGAGGGAGATTGCAGTCAGCAGTGTGTGTGTGTAGTGATTAAAAAAAAAAGGTGTTAGAACAGCAAGAATTGTGCAAAAAGTGAGTTTAGGTATTTGCTCATGAAAATGTAAAGAAAAACGAAGAGAACATGCCAATCAAAGAGAATTATAAAAAGTGCATGAAAAATTAAAAATTGTAAAGTAAAAGAGGAAACAAAAGGTTAAACTTTTTTAAGTATTTTATATATTTACATATCGATTGTATTTGTTTAATTTTCAATTGCCATTTCTGCTGCTAACACTTAGAGAAAATACTAACTAACCACACACAACACAACATCATCTGGATACCTATGGAGCGCTTCATCAGGATTTCTAGGGGTGAGTGAACACACCAGAAAGGTGTTGGAAAAAAAAAAAAGAAAAGTAAAGTAAAGTTCAACGGATTCTGGACAACCAGAGAAGTGAAGTGCCAACTTATGTGACAAAGTGGAAATATAAAATGAAAACGTGTAAAAGAAAATTAAAGTAAATTGTATGGTAAATAAAATCACCTGTCCATAAGTGCGCGCGCAGCTTTACTCTTTGGCCAGTTTGCGCTTGAAAGCAGAGTAATTTTAATTGAAAAATATTTATAAATGTAATCGAATGAATCTCAGCTAACAGCTGATTATAGAAAAAATACCTTTTTGTTCCCTCTTGCACTGAAAGAAATATATTAAAGTGACCCACAAATAAAACGAAGAAAATATAAAAAAGAAATTAAAATTGTAAAATTCAATCAATGCAAATGCACAATTAAAGCAAATGCTTATATTTTTCCAAATAATGAAAGGCATATACTCAATTTAAAATAAATTCAAAAAACAGATTTTATTTATTGTATACAATTTTATTTAAAATCAAATGAAGAAAAATTTGTAAAATTAAAAAGAAGAAATTTAAAAATTTATAAAGAAATTAAAACGAAACAAAGAAATAATTGTGCATTGAAAGAAAGAAATAATTGTGCATTGAAGTCAAAATTGTAAAGATAATTTAAAAACGACTAGAATGAAAATTTAAAAAAAACAAAAGTTGCTGAAAAAGAGAGAAAAAAATGAATATTGTAAAACATTAATTTTAAGTTCCATTATGTAAAACTTTATTTGATTTCCCACATATTTGTCCATTTGTTAGGGCACATATTTTTGGCGGAGTTTAGGATTGAAGAAAGATAGATAGAAAGAAAGAAAGAAAGATTCAGATAAGAAGTATGATTAGGAATAAATGTCTTATATTGAAATTTGTCTGATGTGTCGTCTATTTGTGAACATGGAGTAAGTGGCTAGTTTTTCGTTAGGCAAGGATGAGGTAAAAAGGGACTTTAGGGAGTCTGATGAAATTATATCGCGCAAAAGGACTCATAGGCAGGGTGGGTTGTGACGCGACATGCTATTACTTTCACCTTAATAGCATGGACCCAATATTATTTTCGTGACTACACTTGGTGTTGTTTAGTCCCTCCATCTCTTTTCGTTCGTTTTCTTCTTTAACTTCGGTGTTTATGAATTGTGGCAAGGATTTCCCAGATTACTTATAAATTTAATTGTAATGAGGAGAGTGTGGAAGAGTATGTCAAAAGAACCCCCCCACAGGCTGTTTTGCTAGCCAAAGCCAGGGAATCCACCCGTCGACCTCTATTCTGTCCAGAAAACCCTCTCACGCAGATTTAGTTTTTTTTTGTTCGAGCTAACCTGTGACATTACATATTTGGCGCCCAGACGTGGGGCAATGAAAACCAAGTGTGTTAGCTGAAGTTTTTTGCCTCGCAAGATTAATTTGGAGATGCAACAATTTCAATTCTCTTTTTTCCCTTTTAAATTTATACTTTCAATTACTTAATAATTACTGTTGCAGAGACCTGTTGAATGAATGAAGGAAGTTTGAATTTGTGGCTTGACCAAAATATCGACCTCAGTCTTCGATAGGAAATCAACAATTTTGTAACAATAATAGTAGGTAAATTCTCGTTGAAGATTTCGAGCAGTGTATGGCTAACTAACTTGTTATTACTTTCTGGAACTCATTTGATTGGCAAGACTATCATAATGACCGAAAGATATAATTTCAAGGATAGAGTTATAGCGAGTTTGAATTTCTCAAGAAGGACGCGTTAGTTGGCTTAGGAGTTGTTTTGATAAAGTTTGGAATTTCGTGGCTAATGGCAAAAGCTATGCCAACGACCACTTTTAGAAAGAACAATTTTATTAAATCATCGATCGTGGACTTTAAATTCTTTTTTCTGTTTTCTATTTTCGATTAGTTATTCTTTTATTTCCCTTTCAAAAATTCAAGTGTACAGAACGATAATATAATTAGGCATATTATTACCTCTGAATTGACCTTACAGAAAATATTTATGAATATAAACAAAAACTGAAAAATTTAATTAAAATTATAAAAACAAAATGGCTACTATAAGAAGCAATGAAAACTTAGTCAATCTTTTCGCCGACACGGCATTGCAAGAGGCTAGGTGTAAAATTTGTCAGAAACCTTTATTTGACGCACACAATCGCGTTCTCTCAACGAAATGTCAACATCATTTTCATGAAGTGTGTACTTCGGATTGGGTTTCTGAATTTAAAGAATGTCAGTTATGTCACAAGGTGGCACAGGTCAGCGACTTATACCCAGTAAAACAGCCTTCTGGTTCGCTTGAAAATAAAGAGGAGGAGCAAGGAGCTGTAGGAGGTCCTCCAGTATGTAGCATAGAGAAGATAACTCAAGTTGCAAGCAAAACGATCCAAAAAGATCAGAGTATTGGCAAAGCTGCAGGAGCTGTGTCGAAAGAGCATAATACAAGGTACAAGAAGAGGACACAGAAAGCAAATAATGGTGGCAGTAGTGATGTAGGTTTGCAAAAGACCGAAGTAGACCAACAGGCTAGTGCTAGGAAGTCCAAGAAGCAACAGAACAAGGACCCTCTAAGGAGATCGGGTGTTGAGTCTAGACAGAGTCCAGAATCCAATTCTCCTGGGGTCGACTATGGGTTTATTTTTGATCAACTTGAACGAATAGTTGCTAGGCAGTTGGGGTCACTGCAGTTGCAAGATGAACCTCCTGTACAGGAGCCAATCAGGGCACCTTCTAGGAATCATTCAGCCGCCACAGGGTCTCAGCAGCTAAGTGAGCGAAGTAATGTTAATTTAATAAATAACGCGCTCACGGGAAACCAAATCAGGCCAGAAAGAATATCCCAGATAATTAATAGCTGGAATGTTAAGTTCGATGGCTCATTTAAAGGAGTCACAGTAGGAGAATTCGTCTACAGGATCCAGACTTTGACAGAGGATTGCTTAAATAATGATTTCGAGTCCTTGTGCAAAAATTTGCATATACTGTTAGTAGGCAAAGCTCGAGAATGGTATTGGAGGTACCGAAAGGCTTCTCAACAAATTATTTGGCAAGAATTTTGCAGCGCTCTAGAGTACCAATATACTGACTATCGAACAGATTCAGAGATCTTGGAAGATATTCGAGAGCGAAAGCAAAAAGTAGGCGAGTCTTTTGAAAACTTTTATGATGAGATAATGACTCTCTCCTCAAGAATGTCGGCAGGTATAGAAGAGAAGCAGCTCATCGAGATTCTCGTACGAAACTTGCTACCCGACATTAGACACGAGTTGCTATATGTTCAGGTCGGTTCCATAGCTCAATTGCGTAAAGTCGTGCAGATGCGAGAAAATTTAATGGCAGACTTAGCAGTTAAGCGTAGTAGCAAAGCTTTCAATGTTCATGGTAGTGGCAGGAGAAATATATCTGCTTTAGAAGAAGAAGTTCCTCAGTGTCATGGTGATCAGCAAAGTACCATCGAGGCTATTCAAGCCCATATTAAGGTGTATAAATGCTGGAATTGTGACATAGAAGTGCCATGGATGGGATATGTGCTTGCAGGAGAGGAAAGTGTTTTGTTATGGTTGCGGAGCTAAGAATGTGTATAAGCCACAGTGTGTAATTTGTTTGGCGCGGAAAGCGGAAAACCAGCAGAAGGGACCAGTCGGCAACAAAAGTCGAGTGGCCCCGAAATCGCACTAGAAACTATTAAGATTATGCCGGCTAGCTCAGATTCAATTGGCTCAGCTAGTAAACAACCAGATTATGTCCTTAAACAACCAGATTATGTCCTTAAACAACCAGATTATGTCCTTAAACAACCAGATTATGTCATTAAACAACCAGAATGTAGTTTTATAAATCCAGATCGTAGCACAACAACGGATGTTCATTTATTCCCAATAAGACCGTATCACGAAAGGCTTGCAGAATATTATAAAATTCGTGCAAGAATTTTTGAAAACGAAGCTGTTCCGAAGCGAAGTAAACCGAAGCGTTCGACTAGGAGAATACGAGAATTTTGGAAGACAGTAAGACAGACGAAACGATTGTTATTATCATCTCTCGTCAACCAGGAATCTGATGGTCGTTTTTATGCCGAAGTGTCCTTTCTAGAATTTCGCGAAAAAGGTTTGCTTGATTCCGGGGCCAATATAAGTTGCGTAGGTTCGGATCTGGCTAAACAGGATTGGGCTCAATGTCCATCTTTTCGCCGTATATCATCGCAAGTCAGAACAGCAGATGGGCGTGCTCATTCAGTTATAGGATTTTTGTCCATAGAAATTACGTATAAAGCTTGTACTAGGAAAATTAAGCTATATGTTATTCCATCTATTAGCCAGCGAGTTATTTTAGGAGTCGACTTCTGGAAAGCTTTTAATTTAGCGCCAGGGTTAATTTCATCCGTGGAAAGTCAGGACTTTGTAGACTCATCTTCTATCGAGGAAGACAGGCTGCATCCTTTAAACGCGACACAGTAGAGTCAATTAAATGCAATTGTTTCTCTTTTTCCATCATATGAAAAGCAAGGGCTTGGAAAAACTTCATTGATTACACATCATATCGATATAGGCGAGTCGAAGCCTATTAAACAGCGTTTTTACCCAGTTTCTCCAGCAGTGGAAAAACTAATGTATGGAGAGATTGATCGCATGCTAGAATTAGGAGTGATTGAGACTTCAAATAGTCCTTGGAGCTCTCCAATGAGACTAGTCGTGAAACCAGGGAAAGCTAGATTGTGCTTGGATGCGAGGAAAATAAATAGTTGTACCACAAAGGACGCTTATCCCTTACCAAGTATAGACGGCATTTTTTCGCGGCTTCCGAAAGCTAATCTGATTTCCAAAATAGATCTAAAAGATGCATATTGGCAAATTGCATTATCTGAGTCTTCACGTGGCGTCACTGCATTCACCGTCCCAGGGCGTCCCTTATACCAATTCAAGGTCATGCCTTTTGGGCTGTGTAACGCAGCACAGACAATGTGCCGACTTATGGATGAAGTCATACCGCCAGAATTAAAATATTGCTGTTTTGGGTATTTGGACGATTTGTGTGTAGTGTCCGAAGACTTTTGATAATCACCTTAGGGTATTATTGCGGCTAGCAGAGCGGTTTCGTAGCGCTAATCTGACTCTCAATGTGAATAAAAGTCAGTTCTGTGTGACTGAGGTGAGGTACTTGGGTTTTGTTATTGGTAGGAGAGGCATCGCAACAGATCCTAGCAAAATTGAATCTATTCTTAATTGGCCGACGCCCAAATCCATAAAACAGACCTGTAGCTTCTTAGGATTAGCTGGTTGGTATCGACGCTTTATAGCTAATTTCTCAGAGCTTACGTCTCCCATCACCGATTTGTTATCGACTAAAGCAAAATTTATCTGGACAGACTAAGCACAGGAGGCGTTTGATAAGCTCAAACTTGCTTTAACTTCTGCGCCGGTTCTTCAGAATCCCGACTTTAAAAACAAATTCTTTCTCCATTGTGATGCAAGCGATCATGGTGTAGGTGCAGTTCTCGTGCAGTTGAATGCAGATGGGGATGAAAAGCCAGTGGCCTATATGTCTAAGAAATTAAATTCGGCACAGCGAAATTACAGCGTAACGGAAAGAGAGTGTCTTGCAGTCTTGCTAGGTATTGAAAGATTTAGGTGCTATTTAGAATTGCAGAGTTTTGAAGTGATAACTGATCATGCTAGTCTTTCGTGGCTGATGAAGCAAACAAACCTAAAAGGACGCTTGGCAAGATGGGCGATGCAGTTGCAAGGCTATGCGTTCACTTTCAGCCATCGAAAAGGTAGTGACAATGTGGTCCCAGACGCTCTTTCGAGAATGTTTGCTGATGACATAGCCGTATTAGAGTCATACGGACCCGAAATTGATTTAGATTCCGCATGTTTTTTAGACGATGACTATATTAAATTGAAAGAGAAAATTGAAGCCAATAAAGAATCATATCCGGATATTAAAATTGTTGATAAATACGTTTATATACGCACGGAACATTATGATGGGTCAGGAGAAGGCCAGTAACAATGTTGGAAACTGTGGGTGCCACAAGGAATGACCGAATCAGTAATAGAGCGTGCGCATAAGGCAGTGGTATCAGCTCATGGTGGAATGGCTAAAACGCTTAATATCATTCGCAGGCATTTCTTTTGGCCAGGAATGGTGACACAGATTCGCGCGTGTATTCGCGACTGTGAAATTTGCAAGACGACAAAGGCTCCGAATTTTAATCTTAAACCTCCCATGGGACAAATGGCAGAGTCTGCTCGGCCGTTTCAGCGATTGTATATCGATATACTTGGTCCTTATCCCAGAAGTAAGCAAGGCAATACAGGCATTTTAATTGTATTGGATCACTTTTCTAAATTCCATTGGCTGTATTTATTAAAAAAGTTTACATCAAAAGCGATACAAGAGTTCCTACAAGACCAGATTTTCTTTGTGTACGGCGTTCCTGAAATATTGATCAGTGACAACGGATCACAGTTTAAGGCAAATGATTTTAATGCTTTTCTTACCACATTTGGCATACGTCATACGTATACGGCATTGTATTCGCCACAATCGAATGCGTCAGAACGCGTTAACAGATCCATTGTCTCAGCTATAAGGTCATATTTATCATCCGACCAGCAGGACTGGGATTTGCATATTCCAGCCATTAGTTGTGCCTTACGTAGCTCACATCATCAGAGTATAGGATGTTCACCATATCATGCGTTATATGGATTTAATATGATCACGCATGGCTCATGCTATCAGCTTCTTAAAAATCTTAACAGCCTGGATGAACCACGAATCGAATTGCAGAGGGAGGATCAATTAAAAATTTTAAGGAAAAAGTTGCGTGAAAATCTGAAAGAGGCATATAACAAGCAAGCGAATACGTACAATCTGCGAACTCGTGAAGTAGAGTACAAAGTTGGCCAAGAAGTATTACGGCGCAACTTTGTGCAAAGCAATTTTCAAAAAGGAATTAATGCTAAATTATGTCCAACATTTTTAAAGTCTCGCGTACGAGAAAAATTAGGAAATGTTTATTATGTTCTTGAGGATCTACAAGGGAAATTAGTTGGAACTTTTCACGCGATAGACATCAGGCAATAAGAATAAATGGTATAGGATTTTTCTGTCAAATTTGTCGCGTAAAGTACTACTAATTTGACAGTGGTTGTAGTGTCCCTTAATATATACGAGTTTTCTTTATTTGTTTTGATTATTGATTTCAAATTTAAACAGCAGATCAAATGAGTTGCTATAAAAGAACTAGGCAAATATCGGAACTAGCAGCTAACAGAACAGTACGGCAACCTTAGCTCTGTTAAAGCAACAGGGCAAAGTTAACATTAGGAACAGCATATTGTCCTTCGATTTTTCCGATCTGGTAGCTCTGTTTTTATGCTATAAAAGCAGCGAAAAAAAGCGCGTCATTCTCTTTGCGAAAATTTTCTGGCCGACACACGATCGTGCATATTTTAATATATATAAAGACTGAGAAGCAGTTTTAACCTGCAAAAGTTTTGGAAGTCTTTGTGGATTAGTGGATTAGTGACGAATCGACGCGCATTAAGGTAAATAACGAATTCAGCAGTTGGCAGAATTTATATTGTTCTTTTTGCCACCAGGTCTTTTCAACCCCCAAAGGTTAGCTGCATTGGGCTACCTCTGGGCAAGATCGCTTGCTAACATCAACACATCTTCCTTGGCTCTAGCGGCTTCAACGCCAGCAGCCAATTGCGAAGTTGCGAGTGGCCAAAAGTGCCAATTGGATGTACCGGCGAAGACGCGCATCCGCCATCTTTTTTCCTAACCTCAGAAGAGGTACATTGACCCCAAGTGACTGCAGCAGGCTTGCTGAGTCACTCAAGAGTCGTCACCAAGGGATCAGTGGCAGCATCAGGAGTAGCAGCATTTTATTTTGGAGCAACAGCGCTAAAAGCGCAGATCAGCTGTTTTAGCAGCCGCAGCTGCTCAACGAGGGAGATTGCAGTCAGCAGTGTGTGTGTGTAGTGATTAGAAAAAAAAAAGGTGTTAGAACAGCAAGAATTGTGCAAAAAGTGAGTTTAGGTATTTGCTCATGAAAATGTAAAGAAAAACGAAGAGAACATGCCAATCAAAGAGAATTATAAAAAGTGCATGAAAAATTAAAAATTGTAAAGTGAAAGAGGAAACAAAAGGTTAAACTTTTCTAAGTATTTTATATATTTACATATCGATTGTATTTGTTTAATTTTCAATTGCCATTTCTGCTGCTAACACTTAGAGAAAATACTAACTAACCACACACAACACAACATCATCTGGAGACCTATGGAGCGCTTCATCAGGATTTCTAGGGGTGAGTGAACACACCAGAAAGGTGTTGGAAAAAAAAAAAAGAAAAGTAAAGTAAAGTTCAACGGATTCTGGACAACCAGAGAAGTGAAGTGCCAACTTATGTGACAAAGTGAAAATATAAAATGAAAACGTGTAAAAGAAAATTAAAGTAAATTGTATGGTAAATAAAATCAACTGTCCATAAGTGCGCGCGCAGCTTTTCTCTTTGGCCAGTTTGCGCTTGAAAGCAGAGTAATTTAAATTGAAAAATATTTATAAATGTAATCGAATGAATCTCAGCTAACAGCTAATTAAAGAAAAAATACCTTTTTGTTCCCTCTTGCACTGAAAGAAATATATTAAAGTGACCCACAAATAAAACGAAGAAAATATAAAAAAGAAATTAAAATTGTAAAATTCAATCAATGCACATGCACAATTAAAGCAAATGATTGTATTTTTCCAAATAATGAAAGGCATATACTCAATTTAAAATAAATTCAAAAAACAGATTTTATTTATTGTATACAATTTTATTTAAAATCAAACAAGTGGGAAAGGCTATAGTCGAGCTCCCGACTATAGGATACCCGTTACTTACCTAAATAAATTTAACTTTTTTTTTATTGCATTGTTTTAGGCACTTTTATTGCTAAAAAGCTTTAATCAGCCAGTACCACCTTTATCTTTGTCCGATCTTGTTGGGATTTAGTAGGATGATAGGTAATAACAGTAGCTAACGTTCACCGTTTAAAAAAACATAATATCTTGAAAACTGTGCGTGTGGTGGATTTTCGCGATTTATAGAAATCTGTGTGCCAAATTTGGTTGCTCTAGCTCTTATAGTCTCTGAGATCTAGGCGCTCACACAGACGGACAGACGGACAGACGGACGGACGGACGGACGGACAGACGGACATGGCTATATCGACTCGGCTGTTGATGCTGATCAAGAATATATATACTTTATAGGGTCGGAGATGCTTCCTTCTCCCTGTTACATACATTGCAACGAATACAATATCCCCTTTTACTTATTTTTAATAAGTAACGGGTATAATGAATATTGTAAAACATTAATTTTAAGTTCCATTATGTAAAACTTTATTTGATTTCCCACATATTTGTCCATTTGTTAGGGCACATATTTTAGGCGGAGTTTAGGATTGAAGAAAGATAATGGATTGATTCAGATAAGAAGTATGATTAGGAATAAATGTCTTATATTGAAATTTGTCTGATGTGTCGTCTATTTATGAACATGGAGTAAGTGGCTAGTTTTTCGTAAGGCAAGGATGAGGTAAAAAGGGACTTTAGGGAGTCTGATGAAATTATATCGCGCAAAAGGACTCATAGGCAGGGTGGGTTGTGACGCGACATGCTATTACTTTCACCTTAATAGCATGGACCCAATATTATTTTCGTGACTACACTTGGTGTTGTTTTGTCCCTCCATCTCTTTTCGTTCGTTTTCTTCTTTAACTTCGGTGTTTATGAATTGTGGCAAGGATTTCCCAGATTACTTATAAATTTAATTGTAATGAGGAGAGTGTGGAAGAGTATGTCAACAGAACCCCCCACAGGCTGTTTTGCTAGCCAAAGCCAGGGAATCCACCCGTCGACCTCTATTCTGTCCAGAAAACCCTCTCATGCAGATTTAGTTTTTTTTTGTTTGAGCTAACCTGTGACATTACAATTCGGAAAACGAAGATTTAACATTCACCAGTGTCATACGTCACGAGATTAAAACATCACACGACAACCCAGTATACAATATACCATACCCATTCGCATACGAGACCGAAGTTAATAACCAAATTGACGAAATGTTGAAACAAGGGATCATACGCGAAAGCAATTCGCCATATTGCAGCCCTTTATGGATCGTACCAAAGAAAACAAATGCTTAAGGTAAAAAGAAATTTAGATTGGTGGTTGATTATCGTAATTTAAATGAAATTACTATAAACGACAAATTTCCCATTCCGAATATGGACGAAATTTTGGGAAAACTTAACAAATGCCAGTATTTCACCACAATTGATTTAGCAAAAGGTTTCCATCAAATCGAAATGGACCCTTAATCAATACCTAAGACAGCATTCTCAACGAAACATGGCCATTACGAATACACTCGTATGCCTTTCGGTTTAAACAATGCCCCAGCAACATTTCAACGTTGCATGAACTTTGTCCTGAAAGACCTCATAAATAAACATTGCCTTGTATATTTGGATGACGTCATCGTCTATTCTACTTCTCTTAATGAACACCTAGACTCACTGAGAAAGGTTTTTGAGAAACTTAAAGAGGCAAATTTAAAACTTCAACTGGACAAATGTGAATTTCTCAAGAAACAAACTGATTTCTTAGGACATACTATAAGTCCAAAAGGCATAAGACCGAATAAGGATAAAATAAAAGCAATTGAACAATTTCCAATACCAAAAAGCTCAAAAGAAATTAAATCATTTTTAGGTCTTTGTGGCTATTATCGAAAATTCATTCCAGATTTCGCTAAAATAGCAAAACCCATGACTATCTTTTTGAAAAAAAGAGCAAAAATCGACACTAAAAATGACGAATATAACAAATCTTTTGAAAAGTTGAAAACATTAATCATGACTGATCCAATTCTCATTTGCCCTGACTTTACAAAAACGTTCCATGTTACTACTGACGCAAGTAACTTCGCAATAGGAGCTGTGTTATCACAAGATAACAAACCAGTTAGTTTTGCAAGTCCATGAACAATAGAAAAAGAATTAATAGCTATTGTTTGGGCAACGAAATATTTTCGTCCGTTTTTATATGGAGTCCCATTTGATATTCTAAGCGATCACAAACCACTTTTTTGGTTGAATAACATCAAAGAGCCTAATATGAAATTACAGCGTTGGCGAATAAAACTCAGCGAATACAATTTCAAAAGAAAATACTTGGAAGGAAAACTAAATTTTGTAGCAGACGCCCTCTCTCGTGTTCAACTAGAAGAAAATATGGTAGGAGAAGAAGAAGAAGAAAATATTTCCACAGCAGCAATAATACACAGCGCATGAGAAAGTAGCGAAAATTACATTCAAATCACCGAGAAACCTTTAAATCATTTTTCGAGACAAATTGAATTTGTAAAAGATACCATTGATCAAATAGACATTGAAAAGTATTTCACTAAAACAAAAATAAAAATTAAATACACAGAAATCACAGACTCAAAAGCAAAAGATCTCCTTTTGAAATATTTTCTAAATCACACAAGCGTTATTTACATGGAAAATGACAAAGACTTTTTAATTTTCCAACAAGAATATCAAGACATTATAAACCCACACAGTAACTTAAAAATTCTAAAAAGTATTATAAAATTAAAAGATATTAAAAACTACCCTGAATTCAAAGAGTTTATCATCACTCAACATGTTAAATTGCTACATCCAGGTATAGAAAAAATGATCCGACTGTTTAAAGAAACTCATTATTTCCCAGACTACCACAAACTTATTCAAAATATCATTAATGATTGTGAAACCTGCAATCTTGCAAAGACAGAACACAGACCCACGAATTTAACTTCTGAATTAACCCCGGAAATAAATAACCCTAGCGAATTTTATGTTATAGACTTTTACTCGATCGATAATGAACAATATTTATCATGCATAGATATGTATTCCAAATTTGCATCACTTATAAAAACAAATAGTTGAGATTGGCTAGAAGCTAAACGTGCCCTTAATAGAATTTTTAACGACATGGGAAAACCACATAAAATAAAAGCAGACAAAGACTCAGCATTTATGAGCAATTCCTTAAAATTATGGCTGAACACAGAAGAAATAAAACTTGATATCACCACAAGTAAAACAGGAATAGCGGACGTAGAACGTCTCCATAAAACTATAAATGAAAAAATTCGAATTATTAATACAGATAATAATCGGGAAAACAAAGAGACTAGAATGGAAACGATTTTATACACTTACAACCATAAGACAAAACATAACACAACTGGACGGACACCATCTTACATATTACTTTACGCAGGCACACCCTTTTACAACACCCAATTGATAAAGGAAAACAAAATAAACAAATTGAACGAAAAACGACAAGATTATGAGATTATGAGATTCAAAATCTAAAAATCCTTTTCGAAAAACTGGCAGAATAGAACAATTAGATGACAAACACTATAATGAAAATAATAGAGGGCAGAATAATGTCCACTACAGAGGTAAATTCAAAAAGAAAAAGAAAACTAATGACAGTAAATATTTACAGGCAACAGCTACTTCCCACTCATCGGACTCACAATAATCATGATGACAACTATGACCACATTGACAACAGCAGGAATGATAGAAATTAGCCCAATCGAAAATAACCAAGGATTTATTTTGTTCGAATCAGGAACAACACAGATCCCCATAACATTTATAAACCATTGTCTCACAATCAATATTACACAAATCGAGGAAACATTTAATAATCTGTTAAAAGAAAGTTCACAATTCAATAATGTCCCACAAATTAATTATTTAATTCAAAAACTAAGCAGAGAAATGAACGGCATTCGATTGACAAAACGAAACAAACGAGGACTATTCAATTTTGTAGGTTCAACACACAAATATCTTTTTGGCACTTTAGACGAAGACGACAGACAAAAAATTGAACAACAAATTAATACACTAGCACAAAGTACCATACAAGTCAGCAATCTAAATCATATCATTGACAGTCTCAATGACGGCATAAAAGTGATCAATAACCTATAAGAACAGAACGCTATAAGAACAGAGCAAAAAATTAACCTTTTGATATTTAACATTGAACATTTCACTGAATATATCGAAGACATCGAAATGGGTTCACAACTCACACGACTGGGAATTTTCATTATAAAAATCTCATGGACACAGAAACCTCTGCCTAGTATAACACAGCCACTAATGAAATATTCTTAATGTTTCATATTCCCACTAACAAAATTGAAAAATCAACTTTCTTAATCACACCATACCCTGACAATAATGGACAAATTATCAGTGAAAATACTGCAGGCAAGCTTAAATCTAAGGGGTGGGGGAGTGACATATCTGCAATGAGAATATAACAAATCTGTCATAAACACAAACGATCTTTTGCAAAGCTTCACTTTCCAAAAGCTTATCGAAGACACATCACTTTTCAAAGCTTATCAAAGACACACCCAAAGTTATGTAGAACTCAAATGTAAACTTTTCAAACCCAAATGAAAACTAACAGAATCCAATAAGTAAACAAATTCCAATAAGTCAATAAATGTAAACAGACTTTGAGCTTTGAAGGTTTGCTGTGCCGAGATCACAAATCTTGAAATAAGTTTAAAGTTGACTTTCACAAATAAAGTACACGAATAAAAAATTAAAAATAAAATATATTTTTTATTTGATATGTAATTGTTGAACAGTTAATTATATATGCTATTCGCCTTCGCTCCCTTCGTGCTGCTTTCGTCACTAGCGCGGACTGCCGTCCGCAGTGATCAGGGAGTATTTGAACGTCTGGTTGAATTTGTGAAAATCTACTGAGTACTAATCTGTGTTGGTCGCCTTGGAGACCATCTGTTTGCGTGCTTTGGTCGACAACGCCCGCGCTGTGGAGTTTTTTGACGCATTACAACTGTAGCATGCAGGCCTTTATTTATCTGATTTCCCGCAGCCATAACAGAAAACTCTACGCCCAGTGCAATCTTGATAACGGCGTCATTGGCCACCACAGTTCCAACACGACAGAGTTACGGCTGCCAAATCCAGCTCCTCCTCTTGTTCAATCTCTTGCACCTCCTCACTCTCTGTAGGAGCCGCTAAAGCATGCACCATTCTCCTTGGTGGCAAACGTGTTATAGTGCCTTTAGACTAGTTGACAAACAAGTCCAACTTATAATAATTGCTGCTGCTATTTTGCGCACAAATTAAATATGTAAAATAAAAATGTTTGTGTACTTACCACTTGTTTATTTTTACCAACCAAGCACGTTTGATAGATTCAAAATGTCGACGTCAACTAAACAGCATTGGCAACGTGAACGTCAATGAATTTTAATGTCAACTAGTTTAAGTAGCTGTCAACTTCATCGACAATGCGTTGCTAGCTCTTGCGTTGACCAACTGGAAAAGTAGTTGCCAAACATGTTTTTTGGTCAACTAAGTCAACTAATGTAAACGCAAATAATGCGGATTGATTGAGTATTTGAAATGTAGACCAACACAAAACTAAGTAATTTCACAGCGGTATAATACTTTTAATGTTTCAGTTCTCAACTGAGCTCTCTTTCGAGCTACGTTAGGGTCGTAGACCCTGAATGTACGTCGCCTACTAGACCATACTACTACTTTCCCCATTTACATTCGGCCATCCTGACTTGTTATCTGTCCCAGATAACCATCTTCACTGCCCGTTTCGCCATTCTACTTCATATTCTTCCGTTTCCCTTTCTCATTGACCAATATCCGTTTTTTTACCCTTAATTTTATCTTTTTTTGTTTTATTAGACTTATTCTTTTTATCTGCTCCTTTCCTCGAGTCTTTTTTCTTAGCTTTCCCTTTTCCCGATTTTGGTTTCTTATCAACCGACTTATCTTTTTTTTCTGTTTCTTTCTTAGAGTCTTTCTTTACAGCTTTCTCTTTTCCCGATACTGGTTTCTTTATCTTCTCTTTCTCTATATTTTCACCTGTTTTCTTATCACATTGATGAGGTACATCTATCTCCGGCTCCTTAGCTGCAATCACTGCGGACGCAGTCCGCGCTAGTGACGAAAGCAGCAACTGTTCAACAATTACATATCAAATAAAAAATATATTTTATTTTTAAATTTTTTATTTGTGTACTTTATTTGTGAAAGTCAACTTAAAACTTATTTCAAGATTTGTGATCTCGGCACAGCAAACCTTCAAAGCTCTGCTGGCTGTCTGTTTACATTTATTTACTTATTGGAATTTGTTTACTTATTGGATTCTGTTAGTTTACATTTGGGTTTTAAAAGTTTACATTTGAGTTCTACATAACTTTGGGTGTGTCTTTGATAAGCTTTGAAAAGTGATGTGTCTTCGATAAGCTTTTGGAAAGTGAAGCTTTGCAAAAGATCGTTTGTGTTTATGACAGATTTGTTATATTCTTATGGCAGATATGTCACTCCCCCACCCCTTAGATTTAAGCTTGTCCTCAAGCGTTTATGTTTGGATATAATTGTGGTGTTGGGGTTTCAATGGTGATTACTTCTGCAACTGTTTCTAAATTAGTTTCTTTTTCTATTTCTTTGTCAATTGTTTGGCTTATTTTGGTTGTCTTTGGTGTTAAGTATTTAATTATAATGTGAATAAAATGATGATTAAAAGATTTTTATAAATTGTGTTGTTCTTATTACTAAACAAAATCATTTCCTTAATTTCTATGTGAGACATTGGCTCAATTTTAGTTACATTGTGTTCGGTGAATATTAGATTTGTGTATTGTTGAAGATTATTTGATATTGAAACTTGTTTAAGTTCTGCAGTACAATTAAATACTTTAATTATTTTATTATTTTCAATGTAAATTTCTTGGCTATTACAGTTTTGATCAAGTTTTTCTCGTGTCAGATTCCATGTAATTAGTATGTTTGGTTTGATATATTGAATGTAATATTCCTTACGATATTTTTGGAAAGTGCAAGTTGGTGTCTCATGTTTTATAATATTGACAATACAATGGTCTTTAATAATATTTTTTGTAAGAGTGTTTATAACATAATTATTGTTTAAATAAAATTTGCCTGCAGTATTTTCACTGATAATTTGTCCATTATTGTCAGGGTATGGTGTGATTAAAAAGGTTGATTTTTCAATTGTGTTAGTGGGAATATGAGACATTAAGAATATTTCATTAGTGGCTGTGTTATACCAGGCAGAGGTTTTTGTGTCCATGAGATTTTTATAATGAATGTTGCCAAGTTGGTCATGTTTAAGTAACTTATGGTTGAAAATTCCCAGTCGTGTAAGTTGCGAACCCATTTCGATGTCTTCGATATATTCAGTGAAATGTTCAATGTTAAATATTAAAAGGTTAATTTTTTGTTCTGTTCTTATAGCGTTAGTTTGGTTATTGATCATTTTTATGCCGTCATTGGGACTGTCAATGATATGATTTAGATTGCTGACTTGTATGGTACTTTGTGCTAGTGTATTAATTTGTTGTTCAATTTGTTGTCTGTCGTCTTCGTCTAAAGTGCCAAAAAGATATTTGTGTGTTGAACCTACAAAATTGAATAGTCCTCGTTTGTTTCGTTTTGTCAATCGAATGCCGTTCATTTCTCTGCTTAGTTTTTGAATTAAATAATTAATTTGTGGGACATTAATGAATTGTGAACTTTCTTTTAACAGATTATTAAATGTTTCCTCGATTTGTGTAATATTAATTGTGAGACAGTGGTTTATAAATGTTATGGGGATCTGTGTTGTTCCTGATTCGAACAAAATAAATCCTTGGTTATTTTCGGTTGGGTTAATTTCTATCATTCCAGCTGTTGTCAATGTGGTCATAGTTGTCATCATGATTATTGTGAGTCCGATGAGTGGGAAGTATCTGTTGCCTGTAAATATATACTGTCATTAGTTTTCTTTATCTTTTTGAATTTACCTCTGTAGTGGACAATATTCTGCCCTCTATTATTTTCACTATAGTGTTTGTCATCTAATTGTTCTATTCTGCCAGTTTTTCGAAAAGGATTTTTAGATTTTGAACGTGTCAACGGTGCTTGTCTGAATTCTGTGTCAATCTCATAATCTTGTCGTTTTTCGTTCAATTTCTTTATTTTATTTTGTGTGCCTGCGTAAAGTAATATCTTATAAAAAAAACCTCTTTACGAGGTAAAAGTCTAGTGACGAAAACATTTTAATGCAGCAAAATTTCTGATATCCAATTTTGTGACGAATAATATTAAGTTTTACTTAAAAATTACTACAAAAAAATTTTTTTGTCACTCGGCACTGCGCAAAAAATATATATTTATTAGGTATGAAGAAATTAGCGCAATGTGCCGAGTGACAAAAAAATTTTTTTGTAGTAATTTTTAAGTAAAACTTAATATTATTCGTCACAAAATTGGATATCAGAAATTTTGCTGCATTAAAATGTTTTCGTCACTAGACTTTTACCTCGTAAAGAGGTTTTTTTTATAAGATATCAGAAATTTTGGAGTAAGATATCAAAAGTTTTGAAAATTGCAATATATTTTGACGGTACAATTTTGTTAAAATCTAACAGAACTCACAAGCTCTGGCTGCTACGACACGTTGTTGCTGCTGTCCTATTCCAATTCTAAGCAAAACGTATATATTCTGTTAACAGGTAATATCTTCCAAACACATCCAAATTTTACAAACTACAATATATTTAAAATTAGAAAAAATCATTACTTGCGTTTTCACAAAAATCGCCTTAATGTGGGAAAAAATACCTTATTTCACCTGTTGCTGTTTACCTTTTATCTTAAAAAAACACTAAAGGTATTCCTAAGAGCCCTTTAAAATACCTTTTCAACGATATATATATCACATCTGTAGCTTTTATCGTTTGGATGATATGGGGGTTCCAGTTTTAGCGGTTTTTAGTGATTTCCCGCTAAACTAGCTATTTATCGAAAAAGTCGAAAAACAAAAGTTTCTATATTTTTGATTATAAAATGATTAATCTGCCACAAAAAGAATTGACCACTTGCAAGCAGTATCTTTCCACATGCACTGCAAGCAGTGTACATACTGCATATGTACATGCAGTAGTGTAAAGGTGTAAGGTATGTTCAGTTAATAGGTAATATCTTGCCCAAACGAATTTTGACAGATATGTATTATATGTCAAAAAACGCGTAATTGAATTCTCTACAACATGCAGTATATTTAAAAGTGATTTGATGTGTAGATTTTTCTTAAATCGCCAAAATGTGGAAATAAATACCTTATTTCACCTGTAGCTGTTTACCTTTTTACTTAAAAAAAAACTTTGAAGGTATGCCTAAAAGCCCTTCAAAATACCTTTCCAACGACATATAGAACAAATCTGTAGCTCCCATCGTTTGGATGCTATGGGGGTTTCAATTTTAGCGGTTTTTAGCGATTTCCCGCTAAACTAGCTATTTTTCGAAAAAGTCGTAGAACAAACGTTTCTAGATTTTTTATCGGGAACAAGTCCTCATTCAAACTTTTAAGCTAAATCAACGCTTTGATCTATACAAACAAACAAACAAACAAACAAACAAACAAACAAACAGACTGACTTTTCATCTCGTTTTGAAAAGGGCACCAAAAATTTCGAAATTAATTATCTTCTGAACCAGTGGTCGGATTTTGATGATCAAGGTGTCATTCGACGCGTATTTTTGATAAGTATAGTGAAAAATTATAAAAAAAATCTAAAAGGCTCCAACGGCCCCATTTGCTCCAATCATTTAAATTTTGTCCCTCCCACTTACACCTGTTTATCTCACGAACCATGTAAGTTTTCAAAAGTCTTAGTATGCACATTTTTAAGTTAGATTGATACCTTTCGATCGGTATATAATTCGACCCGATCGGACAATCATAGCAAATTTTCCATTCTTCCTGTGTATATATGCTAGTCGCTTTCGCACCCTTCGTGCTGCTTTCGTCACTAGCGCGGACTGCCGTCCGCAGTGATGTAAGCTGGTGTCCGTCCAGTTGTGTTATGTTTTGTCTTATGGTTGTAAGTGTATAAAATCGTTTCCATTCTAGTCTCTTTGTTTTCCCGATTATTATCTGTATTAATAATTCGAATTTTTTCATTTATAGTTTTATGGAGACGTTCTACGTCCGCTATTCCTGTTTTACTTGTGGTGATATCAAGTTTTATTTCTTCTGTGTTCAGCCATAATTTTAAGGAATTGCTCATAAATGCTGAGTCTTTGTCTGCTTTTATTTTATATGGTTTTCCCATGTCGTTAAAAATTCTAGTGAGGGCACGTTTAGCTTCTAGCCAATCTCTACTATTTGTTTTTATAAGTGATGCAAATTTGGAATATACGTCTATGCATGACAAATATTGTTCATTATCGATCGAGTAAAAGTCGATAACATAAAGTTCTTTAGGGTTATTTATTTCCGGGGTTAATTCAAAAGTTAAATTCGTAGGTCTGTGTTCTGTCTTTGCAAGATTGCAGGTTTCACAATCATTAATGATATTTTGAATAAGTTTGTGGTAGTCTGGGAAATAATGAGATTCTTTGAACAGTCCGATCATTTTTTCTATACCTGGATGTAACAATTTAACATGTTGAGTGATGATAAACTCTTTGAATTCAGGGTAGTTTTTAATATCTTTTAATTTTATAATACTTTTTAGAATTTTTAAGTTACTGTGTGGGTTTACAATTAGGGTATTCACTTTACTGTGGCAGCCTGGCACATGGCACATGTCCCAAACGTCACAACAACAATTTGTACTGAAAAATTTCATGCCTTGATGTCAGACCCAGACCCTTGACTACGAAAAGTCTGGCATATATGCCCATGTAGAGATGACAAAAAACCCGATAAAAAGTCGATAATTTCAATCGAAATTTAGTATTTTCGGCATTTTTTAGTGCGAACGTTTTGACAACAGGTGTTTAGTGACGCAACAAACCTACAGATTTATCACTGTGGACGGCAGTCCGCGCTATTGACGAAAAGTTCAATTTTCGTGGAGAAATTAGACAGATGAGCGCAAATTTAGGTTGGAAGAGGGAAAAAAGAAAAAGAAGAACGCAAGTTGAGATTGTGATTGAGGAACGACATATGGAGTTTTATTTAAACTTTAAATTATACAAGAATTTTCTCTTGACGCCAAACAGAGTTCACTGGGTTCTACTGAAAAAAAAATTTTCAAAAATATTTTTTCTAGTATTTTTTATAATTTTTTGAAAATTGCTAAAATGGCACATTTTGTATGAAAAGGAGGAAAAAGTAGGAACAATGGGTTAAAATAGTCATATTTGGAATTTTCAAAAAATTATAAAAAATACCAAAATAAAATATTTTTGAAAATTTTTTTTTTCGTCACTCTTAGAATTGTTTGAAGAATTTTTTTGCATCAAAATATTTTTTGTAAAAAATCGAGGAAAAAAGTGAAAAAAAAAAACACTTTTACAAAAGCTCTAAATTTTCCACGGGTACTTAATGGGTTAGGAAATTTTTGTGTCATTCAAAAGAAAACTAAATGATAAGATTATTTTAAGAAGTCTGCATCAAATCTTTTGTGTTAAAAGTACATTTTTTTTGAATAACTTCACCCACATATACTTCTTTCCCTGAGTGTATATAAAATCTTATAAAAAAACCTCTTTACGAGGTAAAAGTCTAGTGACGAAAACATTTTCATGCCCCAAAATTTCTGATATCCAATTTTGTGACGAAAAATATTAAATTTTACACATGAATTATTAAAAAATAAAATTTTGGTCACTGGGCACATTGCGCTAAATTTTTCATACCTAATAAATAGTACTTTTTTGCGCAGTGCCAGTGACAAAAATTTTTTTTTTTTTAATAATTCATGTGTAAAATTTAATATTTTTCGTCACAAAATTGGATATCAGAAATTTTGGGGCATGAAAATGTTTTCGTCACTAGACTTTTACCTCGTAAAGAGGTTTTTTTATAAGATATCAGAAATTTTTTAATAAGACATAGGAAGTTTTGACAATTGAAATATTTTTTTACAGTGTAACTTTGTCAATCGGTGTTTATTGTTTGTACAAGCAAAAAGAAACTGTCTGGCAACACTGTTTCTCTTTACTAACACACATGCCAACATGCCAAGCGCAAAATTTATCAGCACTCTCAAACTCTGGCTGCTATGACACTTTGTTGCTGCTGTCCTTTTCCAATTCAAAGTAAAACGTATATATTCAGTTAATAGGTTATATCTTCCAAACCAATCAACAAAAATTTATGCATGATGTATCAAAAAACGCGAAATATTAAAAGCTCAAACATATTCAAAATTAAAAAAAATCGCTAGCGGCGTTTTCTCGAAAACCGCCAAAATGTGGAAAAAATTACCTTTTTTCACCTGTAGCTTTTTACCTGTGAACTTTAGAAAAAAAGTTTGAACATATGCTTAAGAGCCCTTCAAAGTACCTTTCCAACGACATATAGATCATATCTGTAGCTTTCATAGTTTGGACACTATGGGGGTTTTTAATTTTAGCGGTTTTTAGCGATTTCCCGCTAAACTAGCTATTTTTCGAAAAAGTCGTAGAACAAACGTTTCTAGATTTTTGAGCGGGAACAAGTCCTCATTCAAACATTTTAGCTAAATTAACGATTTGATCCAAACAAACAAACAAACAAACAGACAAACAGACAAACTGACTTTTCATCTCATTTTCGGAAAGCGACTAAAAATTTCAAAATTAATTATCTTTTGAACCAGTAGTAGGATTTTGATGATTGAGGTGTCATTCGACGCGTATTTTTATGAGAAATATTAAAAAATTAAAAATGTTGACCAAAAAGCTCCAGCGGCCCCATTAGCTCCAATCATTTAAAATGTGACCCTCCCACTTACACCTGTTTATCTCACAAACCAGGTGAGTTTTCAAAAGTCTTAGTATGCACATTTGTAAGTTAAATTTATACCTTTCGATCGGTATATAATTCGACCTGATCGGACAGTCAAAGCAAATTTTTCATTCTTCCTGTGTATATATGCTAGTCGCCTTCGCACCCTTCGTGCTGCTTTCGTCACTAGCGCGGACTGCCGTCCGCAGTGATTGTTGGCTTTGTTGAAATAATCCATTGGCTGGCAGGTTAACAAATTCTTTTAGTCGTGAATACCCTGTCATACTTCGAACAATTATTTGTTTACTATGGACTTGAAGATTGAAAAAATTTTGCGTCATCATGTTTATTGAAGATCCAGTGTCTACTATGCATCGGTATTTGTGATTGTTAAACATAATTTCTATGTATTGGTGTGTTCCCAGGCTGCTATTGGAAAATTTTCGGCTTGTTGACATAGCGGATCTAATTGCATCTCAGTTTCTGTATACTGCAATTGATCTTCGTGGTACTGTCCGTTTTGTTTATTGTATTGGTCGGCGACTTCATCGTAATCTGATTCGTATTGTTGATGATTCTCGTCAATTTGCATGCGCGACTGTCCGCTCCCTTCTTTAAAACGCTTAGTTGGCACTCTTTGCTGCTGTGGGGGCTGGCTATAGTTTCGGGTGTCATTCTGTCGGTCGCGATTTAAGTCTTCTCTGAATTCATTATACAATTGCCTATTCTGATCGAATTGCTGTTGCCTATGGGGATTCTATGGGACTCGTTGATAAGGTGTTTGGTTACTGTTTACATTCAAGTTTTGGGCTTGCGTGGGAAACCTGAATGGATTGAAGGGGCGACTGAATTGTTGGCCGGGATAAGTGTTTTTGTTGTGATCGATATTAGTTTTGTTGTTAGTATTTGGGATTAGGGAGTTAACGCCTAACTTTGGACGATTATCAGATTTCTTGTCTTTTTCAGAGATTGGGTCTTCGTATAGACCTTCTTGATGAGCAACTTGTCGTAACCTTTGTACTGTCGAAATATCATACCTTGCCAAGGTCATAAACAATCTATCTGGCAGTTTGCGCTGAATTGTATTTTTGATTGTGGTGGCCATTGCTTGGGTATAAACAATTGAATTATTTTGATTGCCTTCTAAGGCTAATTTGTTTATTATAATTGTACTTTTATCTTCTAATTCTTCACAAAACAGACGTTAGTTACCTTTGTAAGGTGTAGAGTAGAGGCGTTGTAGTAATTCTTCCAGCGGTGTTTGCGTCTTGAACTCATCGATAAGGGCACCTTTTAGAGTTGTCCATTCGTTGTGAAATCCGAGCTGTGATATTTTTTCGGCATCTCCCACGATTTGTAGTTCAATGGCTCCAAAAATTACAGCCATCTGTCGTGCGTCATTTGTAGGGTAAAGGTTCATCAAGTACTCAATTCGCCTGATGAAAGGACTGAGGCTGCATGGATCTCCAGAAAATTGAGGTACTTGGCGGATTTGTCGAAGTAATTGAGTTAGGTTGTCGTTTGTCAATGCCATGTTTTCTGGTGTTTCTTGTTTATTTGTTTGACTTGTTTGATTTTTCGGTGGTGAGGTAGCGGTCACACTCATGAAGCGGGCTACTGTGTTTAGTTAAATATAATTTGGGTGGCGGTCACACTTTATCTAGCGGGCCACTGATTTTTGTTCACGTACTGCTCAGTATAATGAGACTTATGTATTAAGTGAACTGCACTGTGCACTTGTTGATTAATTAAAATTGACTGTAGTGGCGGTCACACTTTATCTAGCGGGCCACAAAATAGGTCTTTTAATTAATTTAATGCACACAGGTTCTTATGCGGATATCGTTTTGTTATAAAATTGTAACGTTTACCGAATCACTATTTCGCGGCAATTCGCGTGCTCAATCTTAAAGAATTTCTTGGTTGTGCAAGTATTCTTTATCACTTGATTGAATAGGATCACGGATATTACTTATAACTTTTCGATATCCTACCGGCTGCGCCAATTAACTGTTCAACAATTACATATCAAATAAAAAATATATTTTATTTTTAAATTTTTTATTCGTGTACTTTATTTGTGAAAGTCAACTTAAAACTAATTTCAAGATTTGTGATCTCGGCACAGCAAACCTTCAAAGCTCTGCTGGCTGTCTGTTTACATTTATTTACTTATTGGAATTTGTTTACTTATTGGATTCTGTTAGTTTACATTTGGGTTTTAAAAGTTTACATTTGAGTTCTACATAACTTTGGGTGTGTCTTTGATAAGCTTTGAAAAGTGATGTGTCTTCGATAAGCTTTTGGAAAGTGAAGCTTTGCAAAAGATCGTTTGTGTTTATGACAGATTTGTTATATTCTTATGGCAGATATGTCACTATATACACAGGAAGAATGAAAAATTTGCTATGACTGTCCGATCAGGTCGAGTTATATACCGATCGAAAGGTATCAATTTAACTTACAAATGTGCATACTAAGACTTTAGGAAACTCACCTAGTTCTTGAGATAAGCAGGTGGAAGTGGGAGGGGCAAAATTTAAATTATTGGATCTAATGGGGCCGCTGGAGCCTTTTGGTCAACATTTTTAATTTTTTAATATTTCTCATAAAAATTCGCGTCGAATGACACCTCAATCATCAAAATCCGACTACTGGTTCAAAAGATAAATTATTTTGAAATTTTTGGTGCCCTTCTCAAAACGAGATGAAAAGTCAGTCTGTTTGTTTGTTTGTTTGTTTGTATGGATCAAATCGTTGTTTTAGCTTAAAAGTTTGAATGAGGACTTGTTCCCGCTCAAAAATCTAGAAACGTTTGTTCTACGACTTTTTCGAAAAATAGCTAGTTTAGCGGGAAATCGCTAAAACCGCTAAAACTAAAAACCCTATAGCATCCAAACAATAGAAGCTACAGATGTGATCTATATTTCATTTAAAAGATATTTCTAAGGGCTATTAGACATACCTTCAAAGTTTTTTTTTTTAAGAAAATAGGTAAACAGCCACAGGTGAAATAAGGTATTTTTCTCCACATTTTGGCGATTTTAGAAAAATCTACACATCAAATCACTTTTAAATATGTAGTATGTTGTAGACAATTTAATTCCGCGTCTTTTGACATACAACACCTATCTGTCAAAATTCGTTTGGGCATGATATTACCTGTTGATTGAATATACCTTTTTCCTTTACACTACTGCATGTATACTACTGCATGTACACTACTTGCACTGCTTGCAGTGCATGTTTAAAGATACTGCTTGCAAGTGGTGAATTCTTTTAGCGGCAGATAAAACATTTTGTAATTCCGATTACAGCAAGATCGAAATATATTTATAAATATATATAATATCGCAACGTCTCTGATTGAATGTGTTTTTAATTCTCTTAATTATATAATTATTGAATTGTTTAAAAAAATATTGCAATTGTCAAAATTTCCGATGTCTTATTAAAAAATTTCTGATATCTTATTAAAAAACCTCTTTACGAGGTAAAAGTCTAGTGACGAAAACATTTTCATGCCCCAAAATTTCTGTGCCCACTTTGGTTACATTTAAAACATTTTACTGCCTCCTGGCAATCTCTCCTTGCATGATCTCGCGAGCCGCAATTAAAGCAACCGAAATTTCTTTCGTTATTTGTGCTAGCCTTCTCATTAAATCGTTTCTTATTTATATAATCTGGCCTGCATTTCACCTCATACAATTCGTGCAACTCTACACTCACAATGTCAACTGAGGTTTTTCGCATTGTCAATTTATAGTCAACACAGCTGTTGACCGTGTTGACCCCTGTTTACACTAGGATTGACTAAGTTGGCATCAAAATTGACTTGCTTGTCAACTAGTCTAAATGCACCATTAACGTTTCAGATAGTGGCTGCAAGAGTTTGCCGGACAAGGACACAATTGCTTCATAAAATGTATCAAAAGATTAATTTTGCTTTTGCTTTCTTTGCGACATTTCAGATATAATTTCTAAGTCCGTTCTTCCGTCCTTGAATTGTGCCATCAATTCTGTGCTTAGCTGCGCACAAGTGACAATGGGCACTGTTTTGCGGTAGAGCCAAAAATAATCAATGGCACTTCTCTCAAACAAATTGCTAGCATAGCGCGTAAATAATTCGAAGTTTCCCTCCAATTTTTACATAGTTAGAGCCTCCACTCTATAAACGAACTCGTCAACCGACTTGGATGGATGTCCCGAATACCTCAATTTCCAATTGGAAATCAATTGGCTTATTCGATCAGATCTCAAGTCAGCTACCTTATGAGATCCTATGGGAGTTGGCAAAGTCCCATTATTCCTCCCCTGACTGCTTGCATTATGCCCAGCAGATGCTACACGATTAGGCAATTGAAGAAATTGTTCGAATGTCTGATGCTCCCTATTCTGTGACGTTTCTGGGACTATATTGGCTTCATTTGATCTATTGTTTAATTGTTGCATGCCCATTTCAATTGTTTGGGAAAACATTTGAGTCTGCTCAGCAAGTACACTTGCTAATGCGGTACTTATAGCTTGCTGTATGCTTATAATATTGATCGATTGTTGATTCACCGATTCCTCTCTAACTGTACCATCTGCCTCAGGCTCACCCATTTGTTGTGGAGCTGCCGCCTCAGCTTGTTTTACGTCTTCGATCTAGTCATAGTCTGCGGATCAGGCATTGTTTGTGAAGCTTGGGTTTCCGTCAGTTCTTCAGCCAAGTTGCTACTCGAAGATCTAATTGATGATTTACAAACAGGACAAGTTCTCCTATTACCACCCCGTGCAGTGAAACACGCCCTATGGAAGGCGTGATTGCAGCTAATGATCACTAATTGGGCTTTGTACTCAATATGTTCGACACAAATGCAGCATATCTCATTAGTGTCAGCGAATTGATTTAAGTTCTCGCAACTGTGAACTAAATTCATGATACTAAAGGGTGTTTTTTTTTACCTTTGGTTTTCAAACTGCCAACACTTTTTACTGAGTCGGTCTTTTTTACAGGTGTCACTTGATTTAAGCTCAGTTTGGTTTGCCATTTTATAGGGAATAGACTTAATCCGAAACAACGTATGCAAATTCTTGAATTTTATCGTCAAAATTCAGGCTCGGTTAAGAAATTGCATTTTGAACTTATTCCATTTTATGATCAGTTTAGTCGACCTTCTGAGGCGGTTACTCTGAATGATTACACACTGTTTTTTGCACAAAATGGAAGAGCTAGACTTGGCTTACATGTGGTTTCAGCAAGACGGTGCCACATGCCACACAGCACGGGAAACAATGGCCCAATTGACAGGCGATTTCGGTGAAAAGTTAATTTTACGCTTGTTGCTGGTCAATTAGCCGCATATATCATGTGATTTAACGCCTTTAGACTAACTTTTCTGGGATTATGTAAAGTCGCTTGACTACGCAGATAAGCCCGAGACGATTGACGCCTTGGAAGAGAATATTCTGCGCTTTATTGCTGACATACGGCCCCAATTGCTGCAAAAAGTGGTCAAAAATTAGGCCTCTTGGCTAGAATTTCTTCGAGCCAGCACCGGCGGTAACTTGCCTGAAATCCTTTTTAGAACATAATGGCAAGCATTGAACTTTATATTAAATATAAATTCTTGGCCATAACATTAAATAAGATGCGTTTTATTTCATTTTGAAAACCAAAACTCTAAAAAAAACACCCTATACTATAGAGTAAAATTTTTTTTCAATTTTATTCTGTTTATGCAATAAATATTTTATATATTTATTATTATATTACTATTTAATTTATAATTGTTTTATTTTACTATTGGTTTATTAATTTATTTGGTAGTTTATCATTTAATTTATAAATTGTTTTATTTAATTTTATTATTGTTTTATGAAATTCTTCAGTTCATTTATATTGTTTTTATTAACTACTAGCTTACTAAATAATTTATAATTTTTTTATTTATTTTATTTTTTAAAATTATTCTTAATTTAATTTATAAATTGATTTAGTTTATTAATCTATATATATAAAACTCTTTGTCCTGACTGACTCACTGACTGAGAATTAACGTGCAGCCCAAACGGTAAGAGATAGAGAGCTGAAATTTTTACACAACATAGATGAGATAATTTCATTGTGCAATAAGACGGGGTGGGTCAAATCGGGGTCAAAGGTCACGGAATTGCTTAGTATGAAAAACTTTTTTGTTTCTAAAGATATCTCAACCAAACTCACAGATTATATGTTTGGTACTGTCTCTAGCATACTGACCAAATTTGGTCAAAGTCGGATGACTATAACATATAGCTGCCATAGGAACAATCGGATGCAATCGGAGATATCCAAACTAAACTCTCAGATTAACTCTTCTTGCCAAATTTGAACTAATTCGCTTAATTTAGCTTTTTCCCGCCAAATCTAGCTTTTCCCGCCAAATCACCAAATCCGACTTTTTAGCCAAAGTTCAATTGCAAGAAAAAAAATTAAGGCAGCGGACAGCGGAAGCTTAATATTTCCGTTTTTTTTTAGGAAAAAATTTTATATTATATAAATTTGTTAAAACGGGCAACAAAATACAATGTTGCGAGCGAAGCGAGCTGGGGGTTGGCGAGCGAAGCGAGCAGGGGGCGAATATTATGTAAATTTGTTAAACCGGACAACTAAAGACAATGTTGCGAGCGAAGCGAGCAGGGGGCGGAGCCCTCTAGTAAATTTATAGTTTTGTTCTATTATTCATATTATTGATTTACTATATTATTCAGTTTATTTATATTGTTTTTATATTTCGTTGCAATGTATGTAAGTATTCGTTGCAATGTATGTAACAGGGAGAAGGAAGCATCTCTGACCTTATAAAGTATATATATTCTTGATCAGAATCAACAGCCGAGTCGATATAGCCTTGTCCGTCCGTCTGTCCGTCTGTGTGAGCGCCTAGATCTCAGAGACTATAAGAGCTAGAGCAACCAAATTTGGCACACAGATTTATATAAACTCCACGCTGGTCTTGTTTGTTTTAAAATTTTGCCACGCCCCTTTCCGCCTCCGTAAATTGCGAAAAGCCACCACACTCACAGTTTTAAAGATATTAGGTTTTTTTAAACGGCGAACGTTAGCTACTGTTATTACCTATCATCCTACTAAATCCCAACAAGATAGGACAAATAGAAAGGTGGTACTGGCTGATTTAAGCTTTTAAGCAATTAAAGTGCTTAAAAGCATGCAATAAAAAAATTTTAATTTGTTTATGTAAGTAAAAGGTATCCTATAGTCGAAAGCTCCACTATAGCCTTTCTCACTTGTTTAGGTAAGTAACGGGTATCCTATAGTGGGGAGCCTTTCCCACTTGTTATTTCTTTAGTTTACTGATTCATTTATAATTTTTTTATTTATCTTATTTTTCAATATTCTTTTTAATTAAATTTATCAATTGATTTAGTTTATTAAAAAATTTCTAGTTTTGTTCTATTATTTATATTATTGATTTACTATATTTGTCTGAGCAACGCAGTATTTCTACAAGAATAATATCAGTATTTATATTTCAATTAAACATCGAATATGTTGTTAGTATTTTTAAGCCTATCTGGCAACATTGAATTGTAATATTTTAATAATATGCATCTCTGGTCACTCTGTACTGACCAAGATGGCGCGTTTTTACATACGAAGAGAGAACTTAAGCTACGTAAGCAAGAAATAAATCAACTGGGAAAAAAAACTGAAAAGAGGTGAAATTGGCAAGGCGGGTCAATTCCAAAATCCAGAGCAGGGTCTGGAAACATTATTGGCGACCGTGACAGGACCTGTCTTCAACAGATAAGTAGAATTCCAAAGCTCGAATCTCGTCTTCGTCTATTTCATCGCTTTTGCATAAAGAACCGCCATTAGGTCAACTACGCCGAGAATTGCAACAACTAGCGCAAGTTGGCCCGGGCTTTCCTGGACAACGGACACACACACATCGCCACACATACAGGCAATCATCGACCAGGGCTTCGCTAAACGTATGCAAATCGTTTGGAGCTTCGCTGGACAAACATTAGAAACTGATCAATGTCAGAACTCCGCTGGACAGAAACCGCATGGCACTCATCCACCTACACACTTACAACAGAAACACACACACACACGTCTCAAGTTTGTATGCAAACCCAGCAAGCATTTCAAATCACATAAGAGTCTTAAATGAGTCTTTTGACTGATTAAAATGAATCTAAATGAGCGCTTTTTCGAATCTCAAATGATTGTTTCCTGTGAGAAAACGGTACCCTAGCAAAGACTCCTTTGGAAGAGTCATTTATGACTCTATTTTTTTGATCACTTTAGACTCAGTTCGGAGTCTTATTTCTGAGCAAATTGTTTTATCTGAGAGTCATATATGAATCACATTTGAGTCATATTTGAGTCACAAATGAGAGTCATTTGAGAGTCACCTTTGAGTCTTATTCGAGTCGCAATTGAGAGCCATTTGCGAGTCATTATTGTATCTTATTCCCAATTGTTTGCTGATAAAAAAATAATTATTATCATTTTGTATTTATTCAATGATTTTATTCAATTTATTTATTGCTTAATATTACAGCTTTTTAATTTAATAATTTAATTTGTACATTTTCTTTTTGCTGCAACGCGGTCGCCAGCACGAACAAAATGCTTTTGGAGTATTCCATTCATAACCTTGTCCGTTGCCAAGAATTTTATGTAGCAAACTTTTAATAAAAGAAAAGTTGTTAATTAAATGTACTAAAGAATTGATAAAAATATATGTACGTACTCTTAATGGTCGTAACCACGAACAATCGCTCAGCGCTCGGTTTAGTGGCGGTCCGCTTCCAACTATATGCAACAGCCAATTCGTCGGCAAAAACCTTTTTTCCCACTGTATTCTTTCTGAAATATCATAATTGAATGTATTATATGTATGTAGTATGTGTATATTTTAAATTATGTAACATTCGTTAGGTCCGAATCAACCATGCTTATTGAATACAGCGTTCGGCTGGACAGTAGGTGGGAACATAACGAACCCTCAACCAATTGTTCAAAATTACCGATGTCATTTAACACAAGACTTACCAGTGCTCGAGGAAATCTTAGAACGATTCTGGAAAGTGGAAGAGTTACTGAATCAATAGATCAAAGTCTTCCTCACTTTTTCATACCACATCACTGTGTGCTGAGACCCCAAAGTTTAACAACAAAGCTGCGAGTCGTGTTCGATGGCTCAGCTAAGTCATCTTCAGGAAAGTCATTAAACGATATTCTAATGACTGGTCCGACTATTCAGCAGGATTTGATTACAACATTACTAGCCTTTGGATTACACAAATTCGTTCTTACAGGTGACATTGTCAAAATGTATCGCCAATTTATGATTGATCCCCGCAATAGACAATTCCAACTCATCTTATGGAGAGAGAACCAAACAGATGCTGTTCAAACATATGAGCTAAATACGGTAACATATGGCCTGTCGTCAGCACCGTTCCTAGCAATTCGCTGTCTTTATTATATTGCTAGCTTGTACGTGTCTGAGTTTTCTGTCGGCGCTTTGGTTCTTCGAACTGATTTCTACGTAGATGATCTTCTCACTGGAGCGGATTCCATTGAAGACTTGAAAGATAAAAGGGATCAGTTCATTGGACTAGTGAAAAAGGCGAATTTACGAATGACAAAGTTTCAAAGCAACTCGACAGAACTCATTCCATCGTCGGATTGTGAAGTACCCATTAAACTGGAAGAAGAAGGTGCAACGAAAGCACTTGGTCTATCGTGGATACCTAGGCAAGATCAGCTGGCGTATCAATTTCACATTAAACAATCAGACCCAGTCACAAAGCGGTTTGTATTGTCAACAATCGCAAGGATGTATGACGTTCTAGGACTCATGAGTCCAATCATTATTCGATGCAAAATCCTCTTGCAGGACTTGCATCTACTGAAACTTAGCTGGGACGAACCGTTGACAGAAAAACTATCAAAAGTTTGGAGAACTCTTGCAAATGATCTCCAAAATACTTCATTGTTAAAGACTCCACGTTTTGTAAACACTTCCCTCGCAGTCAAGGGAGAAATACATGGATTCGCAGACGCCTCAGAGCGAGCATATGGTTGCTGTGTATACGTTCGTGTACAAGTCAATTCAACAATTAAAACAAGCCTCTTAGTAGCGAAATCCAAAGTAGCACCTGTTAAGGTCATATCGCTGCCTAAGCTCGAATTATGCGCAGCAGTTTTACTCAATAAAACTGTTCGCAAATTTCAGAATAAACTTACTCCATACTACAGTACCATCAACTTTTGGACCGATTCGAAAATAGTCCTTCAATGGATAGGGATGCACACTTCTAAGCTCAACTGCTTCGTAGCGAATCGTATAGCTGAACTTCAAGAGCATTGTAACGACGTACAATGGCGCCACGTTCCATCTTCACAGAACCCAGCGGACATAGTCTCAAGAGGTTGCAACACAACTGATCTCCAAACCAGCATGTAATTTTCAGGGCCGGAGTTTCTGAAAAAGTCATCCGACGATTGGCCACGTTTGACTGAACCGCGGCCATCCACAATCGAAGTTCGCAAACGAACAACGATGATCTGCACCAAACAACCAGCAGGAAACTCTGAAGTAGAGATGGGCACGGGCCTCCTTCTCAAGGCCCGGCCCGGCCCGGGCCCGAAATAAATCTTTCTGGCCCGGTCCAGGCCCGGCCCGGTCAAATTTTCAAGAGGCCCGGCCCGGCCCGAGCCCGGTCAAATTTCAAGAGGCCCGGCCCGGCCCGAGCCCGGCCCGATTCAACTATATAAAAATTTTTTTATTCATAATTTTTTAATGTCAAAAATAGTGTTTATTTTATTTACTAAAATCTAACAATAAATTTTAATAATTCAACAAAATTAATATTTACACAATTTTATGTAAAATATATTTTTTGTTATCTTCATTATTCAGTTTGTTTTCATTCAAAAGTTACATATTTGTATGTAAAAAGATTAACTTATCTAAATTAGAGCTTGTGAGCCTGGTACGTTTATTATGATATGAAAAATTGACTTTTCGGGCCTACCGGGCTTCGGGCTTTTTGCTTAGGCCCGGGCCCGCACGAAAAAAAGCCCGTTTTCGATTTTTATGCACGAAGCCCGGTGATTTTTTGAAGAGGCCCGCGGGACACGAAGCCCGGCCCGGCCCGTGCCCATCTCTACTCTGAAGTGCTCGTGGTTTGCAGAGACTCCTCAAACCTCAGTGCAGGATCTAAGTGCGACCAAGCATCAAGAGTCGAATCACAAAAGGATGCAATAATCGATAACTCAAAGTCGATAATCAACCAAATAATCGAAAAGTCATCATCACATATAAAAACGCTACGAATTCTGTCATTCGTGTATCGGATGTATAACCATGTTATGCCAAATCGTCTGCTCAAGGTTCACGACTTTGTACATATACAGACAGCAGAGCTAAATGTCACGTTCTGGCGAATAGTAGGGCACATACAGCAGTCAGCGTTCACTGAAGAAATTAGGCTGCTAGCCAATAACAAATCTCTTAAGCCCGGCATGCAAAATCTTGCACCATTTATGCATGAAATGCAGCTTGAGGATCGTGTTAGTGTGAAGGTTATTAGAGTAGGTGGAAGGCTAGCCAGATCAGAGCTGCCTTTTGATGCCAAGTTTCCAGCTATTGTACCAATATCACATCGCTTTACATATATTTATCTCGAATTTCAACTCAAAGGTTTTAATATCCTTATTGAGAGAAAGACTATGGGTCATAAACACCAGACGTTTGACCAGAAAAGTTGTCCGCAACTGCGTCATGTGTTTTCGCTATAAACCCCGTTTAATGCAGCAGTTGATGGGAGATCTTCCCCCAGATCGGCTGCATGGTGAGCGACCTTTTCTAGTGACCGGTGTAGACTTTTGCGGTCCGTTTATTACCACCTACAGGATCCGAAGAAAATCACCCTACAAAACCTATGCTGCAGTGTTTGTCTGTTTCGCCACTAAGGCAACACATATCGAACTAGTCTCCGAATTATCAACTAACGCCTTTTTATTATGTCTTCGAAGGTTTATTGTTCGGCGTGGAATTCCGTTAAAGATATACTGCGACAACGCGTTGCAACGGAAAGAACTTTGTAGGCGCAGCAGCTCGATTGGCAGAACTCAATCGAGAAGCATTAAACTCACAGGCCATCGAGATCATTAAGGCTTACTGCGCACACAAGGGACACTCTGTACTGACCAAGATGGCGCATTTTTACATACGAAGAGAGAACTTAAGCTACGAAAGCAAGAAATAAATCAACTTGGAAAAAAAACTGAGAAGAGGTGAAATTGGCAAGGCGGTTCAATTCCAAAATCCAGAGCAGGGTCTCGAAACAATATTTATTCAGTTTATTAATTTTATTTTATTTACTTAATTATTCCCAAATAAATATTTTCAAAACGAAGTATCGCTAATAACGAAACTAAACCCAAAATCTCAATCAACAAATCAATGGTTCCTGGAAGCCGTGCAACACCTTTGTGATACCAATGTTGCCTTTAGAAAGAAACAAGAAGGAAACAAATAGTAGGATGGAGTATCATCCGTATTTAAACTGATCACTCAACGCAATTTATTATTCGCCTTAGGTATCCAATGAAAAACATTGATACACTTAACGAAACATTATAGTCACTTAAATGCTTGCCACCTATAGCTGAATCTACAGTTGACTTTTTATTTGTCCTCTGGTTCCAGATATATAAGTGAATAATTAATGCACTCAAGCAGATATTAATAAAAGCAAAAATAATTTGTATGCTATGCATTTTCGCTTTTATCAGCTATTACTGAGCTTGGATATAGCTCTTGTCCATAATTTTTCCAAATTCTAACTAACAATAGACAAAGCATCTGTTCATTAATAATATGATGATTTCTCTAGTGAGATGACGCATCCATCTATTCAAACTTTCAAAACATTATATAGGCACCGTAGTATTGCCACTTCGCTTTCTGCTAGGCCGTTTCTGTCAGGCTGTAGAGTAGATCCACATTAGCCTGGCCGCGGCTTGTATGGAGTTTTTTCAAGTTTGCGATATCAATGAGCGCCGGGCTGAAAAATATTCGTTATCACCCCTAGAATACACCTGCAAAATTTGAGCCCGATCGGAGTTCATTTGATGGACCCAAAAACGGGTCAAAGGTCACTCCAAGCCATTTGTATGAACAAAATTAGTTGTTGTATAGAAACCTTTTTTTGTTCTTAAAGATATCTCTACGAAACTTACTACATGCCAATATTTTATTACTATACACAATTTGGTAAAGTTTAATCAAAATCGGACTTACATATCCTATAGCTTCCATAGGAACAATCTGGTGAAAATTACCATTAGTAAGAACAACTTTTTTGTTTCTCAAGATATCTCAAGCAAACTCACAGATTGTATTTTTGGGACTGTCTCTTACATTCTGACCAAATTTGGTCAAAATCGGAGTACCATATCCTGTAAAAATGAGTTCTGTTACTCATATTTTTGATGCTCAACGTATCTCACCCAAACTAGCTAGTAACAAGTGTTATTAGGTTATATACAAAACCAAATTTATTCAAAATCTGATTACTATACCCCATAGCTTCCATAGGAACAATCGGTTGAAAAATGAGCTTGGTATAAAATTTCTAAAGAAATTTTTTACCCAAACTTAATAAAACAAATTTAATTATATTAAGTATATTTTCAGGGCTCAGATTTATTAATTTTATTTAGATAAAAACATTAAAAGTAATACTTAGAGATAAATAAACAATGGAATGATTTTAGAATTTAAATAAATTCCATTTTTTAATGGCTCCTCGCTCGGCAACATCATTTACCACGCAAAGGTTCTGAAAGAAACTCGAAGCACTTTGATGTTCCTCATTATAGTGGCATTTGGATGGATCAAGCTCGAGGAAATCAGCTTGAAGCTCGAAACTGGACATAAACATGTGTTAGGTACCACAAGTGATTGCATGTCCCAATGAGGACTTAAGTTATTTGCAAGCAGCTATAGAATTTTCTTATATCGACACAATCGTCTCCGAAACGATTTCTAATATAATGAAAAATTAATTGTGGTACTTAACACCTGATGTAGTAGGCTTAGCATTTTTGACCCGAAAGTATTGATACAAGAAAAAAGAAATATGGTTAAAAGACTTAAAACAAGGGAACTTGCAGGGCCATTTAATAATTACAGGCAAATTTGAGTCGTAAAAAATAATTTAAAATGCAGCCTTTGTGATTTTGTGTCATACAAAACCCAAAATCTTTTGTCCAGTTTCGAGCTTCAAGCTGATTTCCTCGAGGTTAACCCTTCCGAATGGAATGATAATGAGAATTATCAAGGTGCTTCTAGGTTCTTTAAGAACCTTTGCGTAGTAAACGATGTTGCTGAGCGCGGAGTCAAGTTTATGAAAGACTATAACAGAATTTTAACTCGGGATGGAGAAGAAGCACAATTTATTTTGCAAGTCGCTGATGTTTATAAAAAAAAATATCCGAGCCATGCAAAATCAGAATTGAATTAAATTCTAAAAAAAATAAAAACCTCTGTGCATTTAGCCGGTTGTTGAATATCCTTTCTGAAGTTGTTGTGTGCCGGTGTGTCAGGTCCCAAGCTGGGTGCCTGTGTAGTGATCTTTTAAAGGAGCACTGTAGCGAATACCCTGCAGATTTTTAAAAGAGATCTGACTCAGTCGGGTTTTCTCGCTATTGCCACATAGGAGTCGAGTTCGTGCACTTCTTGCTTAGCCTAGTCTCAGCTCGACGGATGGGGCGGGGTTCTTTCTCCTCCTATGGTAGCGTACACACACACTACAACAAAAATATAAGTGCACTAGAAAGCAAACAACATATTAACGGAAGCAAAAAGAAAAAAAAAAAAATGGAAATGGAATTATGAATCGGACAAGAAATTAACAGACAGACATTTGTGGCTTATTGCTCGGTTGTAGGGTATTTAGATGTTGTGTATACTCTATTCTTTACCCTCCCTACCTTGGCAATATCTAGTTGGAATTTTAGGATTTGCCCCTATAGTAACTCTTGTTACCTTTTTATATTTGGATTGGCATTGGCTGTAGATCGGCGACGGTTAAGACAAAATTTAAAGTTCCATTATTTTAATGCAAATATTAAACATTATTTATTAAATTAATATAATCTGTATTCATGTTCAATCTACGGTCATTCGAAGAATTTTCAATTTCTTTAATTTTGTTTTTATGTATGTATGTTTGTTGTAAGTGATGATGATAACAATGTTTAAATGTCTATGTAAGTTTAATTTTTAATTAATAAAAAATTAAATTTTAAATAATTAAGTTTCCAACTATTATTTTTGAGCAACTTTTGAATTATAAAAAAAATATTCATAGTTGCAACTAGGGCAAAACGAAAATTCACAAATTCAAAATTTTAATTTTTCAGAGCCATTATTAAATATAAGAAAATAATGTCGCAAGTACGTATGATGTATATGATCAATAAAAAAAAAGGAAATAAAATTTTACCATGACTTAGGACTCACCAAACACTGCCGTCGTTGAGCTCAAGATGACGATGTGGCTAACCTCTATAATAATAAGGAAAAATAATAATAAAAAAAGATCATAACCCTCATACATACGTTGACCTATGCTAGTGGGCTCTTTACATACATTTTTAATCAAAATTAAATTAATAATTAATACATCATTTAGCAAAATGTAAAAAAAATGTTTAAATATTCAAAATTTGTTAATTAAATTTTAAGAAAATACATTATTATCGCTTGTTCATTTTTTTTTTTTTTTTTCGTTCGAGCACCACTTAGTGGCTTTATTTAAGTGCGCAGCACTTTATTGTTGAAAAATAAATTTTTCAATTAATATCCACTTATACATTTTGGCTACACTGTACAGGGGAGTTGTATGTATGCCTAACCAACATTTTTGGGAGCTAAAGAAAAAAGGCGCTCGGCAGTGTACTTCCACTCACATACCTGGCTTATATGAAAAAAACTGCAGAAATATGTTTTTTTATGTTCCCTCGATGGGAAAGAAAATCCAAGAAAAAGTCTCCAAAATATCATATGGGGAAGAACGTCCGGGAATTGTAAATCCGGGTGGAGAAAAATCCAAAAGAAAAATGTCTTTAATTTACACTGTTAAAAGTGTTATGTCACAGCACATGGAATTTTTATTAAAAACTTTGCCACAGACTCGCACTATGTTGTGCTTTGCACAAGAGTCACTCGCTCAATGTTTTAGCTAAATTCGATCGACAGCTAATTAGCTAAGCTCGCACACGAAATGTAAAACAAAGCGTGGGCGGCGAGAGATAAGAACGGTTAAGTCGTATGACTTAGTCGTACTTATCCAAGGTGACATAAGGGAGCCGATAGGGTACTCGGTGTAATGCTCACCAACACATAAACAAATGCCATAGACAAGCAAAGAGAGCTAAAAATAGCACAGCTTGCTTAAAGCAGTGCGCATGCGTCCCAGTGGACCAAGCAACGGACGTTTAGCGAGAGTCTCGCCAAACGCTCGTAGACTGGCTCAAAAACAGACAAGTTGCGGTCAAACAACGTGTGGCGTTCGAACTTCCGCCAAACATCCGTTGTCGATCAAGGAGGTGGTCTGAAAACGGATCATATATGAGAGAATGCAGAAGTTCCGCTTAACTATCATCAACATGCTTGTGAGCGAAAAAAAGCGGATACGAACGAAGTCATGTTATGTTGCAACGCAACTTTTTCGTAGCGTCGCGTCGCGTCGCAACTGCAGGCCGGCAGAATAGTAGCTTCGGCTCATAGAAATCGGTTTCGGCAGACGACACGAGCATCGAGCGTGTTGCGTTTTCTCTCGTGTGCTTTGCATTAGACTTGTGCACATCGTTCTTTTTGACATTGGCAACAAAGAGAGCGTGCACGTGTGCTGCAAGTGAAAAATTTTAAAGTGGCTTTAAAGTAAATATTGTGAAGCAAATCGTAAGTATTAATTGAAATATTATTAAATACATTTTAGTGAAAGCACAGAATATCGAGTTGTAGTTGTTGTTGCTCGGCACAAGTTATTTACAATTTTTGTGCGCAGCGCTGCAACGTGCAGGCAACAACAACAACAACAAATTATTCTGCTGCTTCCACGCTTGCAAAAGCGTCAAAGTATTGAGTTGAAGTTGTTGTTGCTTGGTGCAGGTCAGTTAAAATTTTGATGCGCACCTCTGCAGCGTGAGCCGCAAGCAACAACAACAACAACATAATACTCTGCTGCTGCCTCGTTATGGCGTTTTAATGTATGTACGTATTTATACCCTTTATATAAATTTTTCATTTAAGCGTGGAGTAATAAAAAAGCTTCCAAAGCTACGCCACATTTAAAAGGGGAGTATATTTATTTTATTTAAATATATTAAAAACTAATTATACCCTGTTTTTTCATTATGTCTCTAAAGCGTAAAAGTCGTAAATATATATGCGAAGCTAAGCATATAAATACTAATTCAGTCGCAATTGATATTCTGGAAGAAAGTTATCCGATTATGGAAGACGATTTAAATTTTTTAGAATTCAGCAATGATATTGCTAATGTCTCAGCAGAAGAATCCAGTTCAAGTGATTTTAACGTGCGGTTGGCGCAGTGGTTTTCAGTAAATAATATTAGTAAACGGGCATCGAATGAATTATTACTGCTGCTTTCCGAAAAAATTCCTGGCTTGCCTAAAGATGTCCGATCCTTAAAATCTACTCCACGTAGTATTGTTAAGCGACTTGTAGAGCCAGGCGAATATGTGCACTACGGTGTAAAAAATTCTATTAAAGATTTTCTAGCTAATTATTGGTATATGTCTAACATTATAAATTTAAATATAAATGTGGACGGTCTTCCTTTGTTTAAAAGTTCGCTTACACAAACTTGGCCAATTTTAATTAATGTCAATGGCACAGCGCCTATACTAGTAGCGGGAATATATGTCGGCAATTCCAAGCCTCGTGATCCTAATATTTTCTTAGAAGAATTTGTCAAAGAATTGTCAGAATTAATAGAAAGAGGAATTGAGTTTGGAGATAGAAAATTTGAAGTCAATGTAAGAGCATTTATTTGTGATGCACCTGCCCGCGCATTTATTTTGGGTGTGAAACATCACTCAGGTTATTACTCGTGCAACCAATGCGTTCAAAGGGGCCAACGGTTTCAAAGAAGAATTGTCTTTAAACAATGTGATTGTCTACCTCGATCTAATTATAGTTTTCGAAATCGCCTACAACCAGAGCATCATAATATTCAAAGTCGCTTACAATTAGAAAATTTGCCCATTGATTTAGTCAATCAATTTCCTTATGACTACATGCACGTTGTTTGCCTTGGCGTAGTGAAAACATTATTAGTTGCTCTAGTTAGAGTAAGAGGTCATAAATTTTCCTTAAGTCGACCTTCAATAAGTTTAGTCAACTTCAAATTAATTTCTTTAAAAAAATTCATACCTCAAGAATTTAATAGGAAACCAAGATCCCTTGATGACCTAGAAAGATTTAAAGCTACAGAGTTTCGCACCTTTTTACTTTATACTGGGCCTATAGTATTAAAAGGTATTTTAGACTCCGCTCGATACAATCATTTCTTACTGTTGAGCTTAGGAATCCGACTCCTTCTTCATAGTGATTATTGCATAACAAAAAATTCGCTTGCTTCTAGTTTACTTAATAATTTTGTAAAAGAAGTTCCTGAATTGTATATGTTTTCAATGATCACTTTCAATTTCCATTGCTTAACCCATTTAAGTAAACAGTCTTTAACATTCGGGTCGATACAGACTATAAGCGCATTTCCGTTTGAAAATTTTCTTGGCAAATTGAAAAATATGGTTAAAAAGTCAGATTGTGTCATTGAACAGTTGTACAATCGCATTGTAGAACGTAGTATTTTGAATGTGTTCGATAAAGATAAAAAGTTAAATTTTGAAGGTGTCACAAATAAAATTTTTTTCAATAATTTAATTTTTGATTTGAAGAACTCAAATTGTTTTTATTACATTAAAGATGGCAATTCATACAATATATTCAAAATTTTGGAAATCAAAAATAATATATTATATGGCCGCCAAATTATTAACCTCGAGCCTTTCTTCACTTTTCCAATAGACTCAAGTCTTGTAGGCATATTTTCTTCCAAAAATATCAAATGCGACAGTGAAGTATTTAAACACCCAATTGAAAAAATAACAGGAAAAATAATTCACTTTTTCGACAGTCACGAACATATTTACTTTCCTTTACTTAGTTAATTTCAGATTAACCATGAGCTATCAGGAGCTTTTTTTTGCGGATGACATCAGCAGCGACATCGAAGGGGTTCAAGTGCCAGTGGCAAACAGTACTCTGAACACCGGTAAGCAAATCAAATAAACAATAGATTCATAGACTTATAAATAAACATAAACAATATTTTCAGACGCTTCGAACGACTTGAAAACCATTAAGGCGATGCTTGGGAGACTGACGTCAGAAGTCGTTTCATTGAGGACCGAGGTAGCTTCGATCAAGGCAAAAGTTTGTGGAGAAGCTTTTAAGCCGAAAGAGGTCGTGCCAATGGAGCCACTGAAAACTCTCGAGGAACTAACTAGTTTTGAAGACAGAATTAAAGACGAGAAAGTCTTTAAGAGTTTTGTAAGTAATTATCATATTAGACTCTAGCGTTTTACATTTGACTAAATAAAATATTATATTTATATTTTTTTCATAGGTGATCGAACTTCAGTCTTCAGGCGAAAAAACCTTCGACAAGTTTATTCGAAGTTCCTGGCGTCTGATGATTTCAGATGAGGTCGCGAGACAGTGCTCTTGGCGTGGGACGGAGGCGAAGAAATGTGTGCGGGGCATGAAGACAACACTAGGCATTCGAAGTAAGTAATAGTTTATAAATTATTGTATGTACATGCTCATTTAATAATTTTATTTATGTTATTTATTTTCTACAGCTGCATTTAAACAGAAGTTTGCCTTGGAAGACGCCGATTTTGACCGCACAACGCAGAAGTACTTCCAGTATGCACAGGATCGTCTCTCCAGAACCGCCAAAAAAATGAAATCTATTTCTTAATTTAATTCTTATTTATTTCTTATTACTTTTGCATTTGTTATTCTTAATCGTTAACCTTGAATTTGTTAGCATTAATTATTTCCTTTTTTTATTTGTTATTTTTAATTTTGTTTTATATTTTTTTTCTTTGAATTTGTAAATTTTAAATTTTTCTTTCTTTTCTTTATATTTGCAATTTGTTAGTATTATTTTATCTTTTTGAAATTATTAATTTTAATTTTATTTTTTCGTTTTAATTTTAATAATTTGATTTTGAAATTTTAATGCATTTATTTTAGTTAATAAATAATATAATATGTAATACGTACGTTTATCAAAGTTATATATTAAAAACAAATTTTTTTCTTAATGGGGGAACAAAATGGGAAGAAACTAATCCCAATAAGTATCAGTTTAAGGATTGCTTTCGACTCAAAACTAATATTTTTTTAGATCCGTTTTGAATTCCATATACGTACCATAAATAAAATAGCTCGCAACACTTTTTTGATATTGAAATGTGCCTGGCCATGATATCAGAAAAAGGGAGCAAATGATAATATGCAACGCACACAAACCTTATTAAAAAAGTCCCGAAAACGGTACTTTTACGTGTGTAACGCGTATCGTGTTCGAGCGATTCGCTGCCACAAACTGAGCGACAGATGATTCATATTTCTATCATTTTCAGAAACGCAACCGAGAGTTTTACACGTCCGAGATCCACAAAAAATATAACTAAAGTTCTGAAAATGATACGTTTCCGTGCATCCGTTTATGAGACTTTTGCTGCCACAAACTGAGCGACAGATGGCTCATATTTCTATTAATTTCAGATCTGAAAACGGACGTTTCGCACGTTTGAAATCCGTAAAACTATCATTTTCGCTATCATAAATGAAATTTTGGTCCACTGGGCGTGTATTCTGCATGCAGTGCATCAAGAAGTGCAAATTGCAAGCAGTTAACATTAATATTCTAAAGCAGTGCAATCTTGATCTATTTATAGAACAATGGTTTTGCACTGTTCTGTTATACTGCTTAACAGAATAACTTGCAATGTAAATGTAAATAACTAAAAATGTAAAAGAAATTATTGCTCATACGAACTGGTCACTACAAAGTGGATAGGTTTTTCGACCCATATGGCTTCATTATGCGCTTGTGCAACGGAAATGCATCATCCGCAATAATATAGTATGGAGTACGTACTCCCTGCAGCATGATATCTTCCGGAAATGAGACATTTCCCGATAAAATTGATTTTCCAAGCGAGCAATGAGAAAAGGCATTCATATCCCCTTCACTTCCGTAAGCCCCAACATCGATGTACGTGAACCTATACGAAGCGTCACAAACCGCCAATAGCAGAATTGAGTGAAAGCCCTATAGAAGTAAGGAAAGGGTAATTTATATACATTGCCTTTTGGTAAGTGACTTACCTTATAATTGTAAAAAGACCACTGTTGGGTGGTGCCTTGATCGCTACGTGTTTTACGTCGATAGCACCAACGCAGTTTGGAAAGTTCCATTGCTCCATGAAATCTGTTGCCCATTTGAGCATGTTTTTAGAGTTCCATACCGGAAACTCTCCGTGCAGCGCAGTGCAGATAGCGTTAGACACTAGATCTATAGTTCTTCCCATGTGTTGCTTACTTACACCTAATATAAACGATTTAATAAGTATATATGTTTGCTATTGCAATGGACTTACTCGAGAACAATGGCTAGTGTAGCTTTGAGTGGAATAGCGACTGGTCTTGAATTGCGTTGACTTTTTATTTGTGTTCTGGTTCCAGATATATAAGTGAATAATTAATGCACTCAAGCAGATATTAATAAAAGCAAAAATAATTTGTATGCTATGCATTTTCGCTTTTATCAGCTATTACTGAGCTTGGATATAGCTCTTGTCCATAATTTTTCCAAATTCTAACTAACAATAGACAAAGCATATGTTCATTAATAATATGATGATTTCTCTAGTGAGATGACGCATCCATCAATTCAAACTTTCAAAACATTATATAGGCACCGTAGTATTGCCACTTCGCTTTCTGCTAGGCCGTTTCTGTCAGGCTGTAGAGTAGATCAACATTAGCCTGGCCGCGGCTTGTATGGAGTTTTTCAAGTTTGCGATATCAATGAGCGCCGGGCTGAAAAATATTCGTTATCACCCCTAGAATACACCTGCAAAATTTGAGCCCGATCGGAGTTCATTTGATGGACCCAAAAACGGGTCAAAGGTCACTCCAAGCCATTTGTATGAACAAAATTAGTTGTTGTATAGAAACCTTTTTTTGTTCTTAAAGATATCTCTACGAAACTTACTACATGCCAATATTTTATTACTATACACAATTTGGTAAAGTTTAATCAAAATCGGACTTACATATCCTATAGCTTCCATAGGAACAATCGGGTGAAAAACACCTAATATAAACGATTTAATAAGTATATATGTGTGCTATTGCAATGGACTTACTCGAGAACAATGGCTAGTTTAGCTTTGAGTGGAATAGCGACTGGTCTTGAATTGCGCTTTGGCACTAAGAAGGGCTCTACCAATGAAAACAGATGGTTGAACTGGCTTTCTCGCATATGAAAGTTCTGGTAAAACATATTCGGGTTCTGCATCATATTCTGAAACTATAAAATGTGTGAGAGATATTGCAATTGGTACAAATATTATTTATAACAATACTCACATCATTTTGGAACCTTCCCTTTTCCTTTCTCAACTGCAAATAGCTGTTCACCCAACATTTGTGGCGCCTCTGTGTGCGCTGTGCTTTTTTCTTTCTTTTGGAAACAATAAGTGCCGATACCAACACAATCGCTTCTTCGTCACAGTTCATTTTACTTCTTATTTTATTTGACAATAACTTTCGCAATTGACCTTTCTTTACAAAACGCAGCTGATTTTTTTGTTTACAAATCACAGCTGATTCGACAGAGTGACCATGCACGTTTTGGCTCGCTTTATGTACATGGGCACACTGTTTTATTTATGTTCCACACACACGAAATAAATAGCAAATTCCTAGCATAAAAATTTCGCAGTGCTGGAGAATGGCCTTTAACAGAAAAATTGGAAAGAGAAATGAACGGCATAAGAATTGCAAAACGCAACAAAAGAGGCCAAATCATTTTTATGGGAACATTTCATAAATACTTACTTGGTACATTAGATCAGGAAGATAAAGCAAAACTGGAATCCAAAATCAGAAAATAGCGTTCAAGCAAACGAACTAAATCAAGTAATAGATGTAGTAAATAGAGGAATAGAAGTTACAAATACTTTAACATTTATTAACGAAGGAGACAAAAAATTAGCAATATTTACATTAAATTTACAAGAATTTACAGAATATATCGAAGACATAGAGCTAGGAATGCAGCTAACAAGATTAGGCATATTTAACCCTAAATTACTAAAAAAAAGGTCCATTATCACACGTAAACTCTGAAAAAATTTTAAATATTAAGACTTCTACATGGTTGAAAACAACTACAAACGAAATTTTGATAATTTCCCATATTCCTCGCGAAATCATCAATACATCAATTTTTGAAATTGTTCCATACCCAGGCGAAAACAGAAACATTTTAACTGAAATTATACATGACAAATATTTCATTCAAAAAGACCAAAGATCTAGTAATGAACAAATGTATAACAGGAATTTTAAATCAAGACACGACCGAATGTAGATATGCAAAAACACATAAATCTTTTGAAACAAAATATGTAGAGCCTAATATAATGTTAACTTGGAACTTACCTAAAACAATTCTAAATCAAAATTGTATTAACAGAGATATAACAATAGAAAGTAATAATATTATAAAAGCATTTAATTGTTCAATTCAATTAGAGGAAATATTAATCACAAGTACTATGTTAGATTACACACAAACTATTTAAGAAAACAATAATGTAACTAAACTAGAACCACTCTCTTACATACAGGCAAAAGAAATTGTAAATCAACAAACAAAACATTACAATACACTTCAAATTATAACTTTAACAACTCTTGTAATTGTTGTAATCATACTAGTACTATAATTTAGCTATAAGTATAAAACCATACCACGCAAAATAATTGTTAACTATAAGAAACAACAATCAGAAATAACTCCACAATCAAATAATGTACTGTAGCATGCGTACATATGTATATACATACATATGAATAAGGCTGCAACACTTTGTTGTTATGCCAACAGAATGCATACATAAGCAGCAACTTTGTTGCAGCGCGCCTAACGCTAAGTGCCCTCTGCGCATATTCAAGTGCAGACGAAATATGATCCGCACTTGATTACAACGAACGCCTAAATGCTAAGTCAGCGTTCTCACGCTTGACCGTCGTTGTGTATACATATGTGCGCGCATGGTTCTCTCTGACTCTCTCGCTGTATATAATAAGCTTTAAACAATGTATGAAAACGGCTGCTCACTGCTTCACGGTGGACAGCTCTAACTCTAAGAAGACATTCAATAAATGATGATCAGAGAAGACTGACGTCTTCAACAAAACAACTGGCGTTTAATTCGGAACATTATATGGAACATTATATGGCGACCGTGACACCGGATTTCAACGGACTGGAGTAAACAACCATAACTATTGAAGGAGAAAAAAACAACTATGACTATTGAAGGAGGCAACAACAACAAGCATTAACAACAAGCAATGGAGGAACAAAAATTTACAAAAAAGCTGAGTGAGTAGAGTATAGTGAGTGTAATGTGTCGCGGTGGCCGGGTTAAAAAATTGAATAAGGAAATTGCTCACATTAAGTGGCAACAATATTCACCCAAGGCCAACACACCGTGGAAAGCAACAGCAAGGCTACAGGCCATGCTTGACTTTTATCAGCAACAGCTGAAAGAGATAAAAGAAAACCCTACACCACATACTCACTCAGTGAATATAAAAAATATTAAAGACAAAACAATAACCACACCACCTCCCAAAAGCAAAGTGCCTCAGTACGTCAGGCAGTGCCCAGCAGATTGCCCTGGACCTCTGTACAGCCCACACTGCAGATCGACTTGCCTGGTAAGGCAATAACCTGTGCGAAGACCGGCACAGGTTCCGCCTGAGCCCATAGGCCAAGGACAACAACAGCTGAGAAATCAACAAGCGCGAGAGGCACCCCCGCCCCTTGCGCCATCGAAGGGAACGTCAGCGTGACTATACGGGCCAAAGACAACAGAGGCTGAGAAATCAACAAGCAGACTACAGCATTAATTTTAAAATATATATATATTATATTATAGTTATTATATTATGTAAAATTGAGCAGAATATCTTTTGCCCAATTAGAAGTGAGGCCCATAAAGCCAAACTAAAAAATTAGGCAGGTTGCTATGTAAAAAAAATTTACACGTCTCATGCACTGGGTAAATTACCCAGTAGCAAACAAATTAATCCAAATCTTAAATTCCAAATAAATTTGAAATTTTAAAATGAAAAATAAATAAGTTTTCAGTTCAGTCAGTTTAATTAGAAATCAAAAAAAAAACAAATGGAATTAAATTTAAGCCGTAGGCAGGAAAACTGTTCTATTTATGAATAGTAATGCAATAAGTAAATTTTCCGAAGATTTTCTAATTGAATCAAATCATAATTCTGAACAGAACTCCAAAATGAAATTAGTAGACGTTAAGTCAGTGGATTCCACTGCTAACGTTATAAATAAAGTTGAATCAAACAACACAGATTTAGAATTGACAAATATATTACTGATAATCATAGTTGTTATAATGTGTGCAAATTGTTTTTATAAAATATATAAACTGCATAACAAATGCCTAAAGAAAAGATTCATGAGCCGAGCAAATGACTTGGACAAAATTTAAATTTGCACAGCACAAACAACAATGATTAATCATAATTGACAATATCATAATAACTATAAGATACCAATTAAACTAAATAAATAAAAAAAATAAAAAACAAACAAAGATCATAGATAATGAATGCACAGTATGATGAATCTCCAAAAAAAACCTCTTTACGAGGTAAAAGTCTAGTGACGAAAACATTTCCATGCCCCAAAATTTCTGAAAGTTTTTTATATATGCTAAGAAAAATGAACATATACAAAGCTAAAAAAAAATAGGCACTCCGCACTTTCCGCAAAAAGGTTCAGCTTCTTTGCACTTAAAAGAACCTTTTTGCGCAGTGCCGAATGCCTATTTTTTTTTAGCTTTGTATATGTTCATTTTTCTTAGCATATATAAAAAACTTTAGTTATTTCGTCACAAAATTGGATATCAGAAATTTTGGGGCATGGAAATGTTTTCGTCACTAGACTTTTACCTCGTAAAGAGGTTTTTTTTGGAGATATCAGACATTTTTGTAATTGACTCTGCTTTTGACAAAATTACTTTGTTAAAAGGTATTTAGTGTTTATAGAAAGGTACCTCATTACCATGATCAAGGGTCTTAACTATATAACTTGGCAATTATAAAACCAGAGCACATAGTTTCGACCCCTGATCTTTGCTGACAGCCGCCTGACTTTGGTCAGAACACTGTGGCGCCATTTCCAGTCGGCACCCTCGAGGAGGGTTCAGTATGAGGATTTTTGCCAACCATCTAATATAATAATTTCCAAGTTCACCAAATCTTTAAAACTGTAACGAAGCTTTTCCAGCCGGGGTCGGCGTCTCAGTCCGGCCAGGGTTTGTTACAGAAAAATTTGTAAACATCTGGGACGGCTGGATTGAGCGGCGGGAGCGTCAGAAGGTATATGGACGCTCTCGCTCGAAAATCGGCTGAATAGGCCCACTGTGCGAGCCCAAGAGTGGCCCAGGAGGACGATGGAGGGACTCCCGAGACCCGTTGCGTCCTCCTCATCGTATCTCCTGAACCCCTCGTTTCGGATTTGGACACAGGATGCCCCTTTCCGGCGACGCTAGGCAGTGCATCCCGACATAAGAACCGGAACAGACCGAGATCTCATGCCGGGGATGCCCCAGCGCCGTCCAGACCCGGCCGCCTGGTCAGATCCGTGGACAGAAATCGGAACAGACCGAAATTCTATCCACGAACCGGGTCCAGGTGCTTCCAGGCCTGATCCCCGGAGAGGATTCAGGAATAGAGAACGGAACAGACCGAAACTCCATTCCCGAATCGCCCCGGAGCACCAGGTCCGGCCGGTCGGTGTGATCCTGCGTCCGCCTCCTAGGGCTCGTCGACCACAACGCGGGTCCAAGAGTCAGGCACAGAATCGTCCCCTTCCGGCGACGCTGGGTGGTCACTCGCCGGAATGAGAACCGGAACTGACCGAGATCTCATTCCAGGAAGGCCCTCCAACGTCGTCCAGACCCGGCCGCCTGATCCAGTCCGTGGACAGAAAACGGAACAGACCGATATTCCATTCACGAACCGGATCCAAGTGTTTCCAGACCTGGCCCTCGGAGAGGACTCAGGAACAGAAATCGGAACAGACCGAAATTCTATCCCTGGATCACCTCCGGAGCACCAGGCCCGGCCGGTCGGTTCGACCATGCACCCGTCTCCCGGGACCCGCATCAGGTTTTCTTGAATCTTGCTGGAAAGAAAGAAGACATAAAACTACCAAGGAAAACCACGTGCCACTATCGTCACAAAATTTCACCCGCCCTTTATTGAGTTTTATTCTTTACATTACATTCGATATTTTGCCGCACGGTCGGAAGAAAACAGGTTACTGCTCCAGAGGCGGAGCCAAGAAAAGAAAGAGCTACAAAGAAGATGACCGGCTTACCCACTGCTTGCGTGGAAGAATTTCTCGCTGCTGTGCTTCTTATCCGCAAGTGGCTCCTCGCACTCACACTTCGCGTGTGGTCGTCTCGCTGCCGGCTGTTTGCCGTGGGCCTCAGGAGGGATTTCCCTCACTGAGTGGTTTGCCGGGACTGTTGCCTAGCGGCTGGCTGCACGCTGGCACTCACACACACCCAAAGGTGTTGCGGCTAGTAGCGCTGCGCTGCGCTGTGTGGTTGTTGTCTTCGTTGGTGGGCGTATCGGCTGCACGCTGGCACTCACACACACCCAAAGGTGTTGCGGCTAGTAGCGCTGCGCTGCGCTGTGTGGTGGCAACTGTGGTTGCGTGTCGGCTGTAGCTGAGCCTGCACACTCACACACACCTAAAGGTGCTGCGGCTGGTGGCGCTACACTGCGCTGTGTGGTGGCAACTGTGGTTGCGTGTCGGCTGTAGCGGAGCCTGCTTTCGTTCTGCCGTCGGCAAAACGTAGGCACACACACGCACTCACACACACGCGCGATCGTGGCGCGACTTATATCGCGTGGTTGCACTGCTGTTGTTGTTGTTGTTGCACGATGTTGTGCCGCCGCACTGTTGTTGTCGTTGTTGTTGTTCAAATGTTGTTGTTGCACAAATGTGATGCAGCCGCACTGTTGTTGTCGCTGTTGTTGCACAAATGTTGTTGCTGCACAATTGTGATGCTACCGCACTGTTATTGTCGTTGTTGTTGCACTGGTATTGTGTCGCGTGGTTTTGCACACGATGTTGTGTTGCACTTTTGTGGTGCAGCCGCACTGTTGTTGTTGTTGTTGTTGCACAAATGTGCTGCGTGGTTTTGCACACGATGTGCCGGCGCCGAAACTTGCCAAAGAAAAACGTGGTTTGTTGCACTCGTCGTCCGCGTGGGTGGATTTCTCGTTTTTACTTTAGATTTTTAAGAGGTCTTTCGCTGCGATCTGTACTCTACGAGCCCGTCAGAAAAGTGAAGCCAGCTCGCGTGGCGGAAATTCCACCATGTTTTTGATGTTCGTTCACGTGAACTACGTGAACGATCGCGTTCCAGTGTGGGGTTCACGGGAACAAAAAGAACGCGACTTATTCCATGCGCGGTTCTGAACGTGTTCGCTCCATGCGACGTTCAACGGAATAACTTAAGGCCAAATGAGCGAGCGCGATCCAATGGCTCGCTCATTGGAATAAAAAATAAAAAAATATCCAAAATTGATTGTGGGGCAGCAAAATGCTGCCTCACACCCCCCCTTTACTTCGGGGGACGAAGAAAAACGGTCACCTGACCCGTGCGCGCAATCCGGGCTTGGAAACGCCGCCCGTCTGCCTCCACTACGAACTTTTTCTGCCCTTGCAGCATAGCCTTAGGGCGGGAGACCTCCACTGCCTCCACCACCACGGAAGGGATAAGGGCTCCCAGGCCAAAAACGCGCCAGCCGGCCGGTATTGGGACCCAATCGAGCTGCTCCCATGGCAAGCCCTGAGCGACCTCCACGTCCCCGACTGCGGCCAAGACTTCAAGGTACTCGTCGTCGTTGAGGATGGGCGGCTCTACGTCCTCCGTGCCCTGGCGATTTACCTCGGCGGCGAAGATGGCACCTATGGCCGACGAGTCCGGCAAATGCGAAGGACGAAGCTCCTCATCGGACCCCCAATCGGCATCCGCCCCGTAGACCACCCCCATGCCCTCGCCTTCCGGGTTTGGGGGAGTTGCCCGACTCTGGTCTGAGTCGTAGGGGCTGTGGACAAGGTAGTCCGCGTCGTGGGGCCGACGAGGGTACTGTCCGCTGTGGCCCGCGCGCTCGCCGAGAATGATCCCCTCGGCCTCTGCTGAGTCGTCGAGTCGGCCGGCCATGTGCTGTGGGAAGAATAGAAATAATTAGCCACGGGTTTCCGTACTAGTCCTGGGTTAGTTCGAGACGCAGAGACGTAGAGACGTAGTTAGTGTAGTGTTTCGGAGGGTTTGATAGTGGTGTAGAATTTTCGGAGAGTTAGATAGAATCGTCTGGCTTGGCCGAGGCGTGGAGCGGAATCTGTGGGATTAGTTCGAGCTTGGGCCCGAAGTGATCTCAGGCGACAAGGGAACGAGGCCCGTCTCGGGTTGAGCATCGTTTTCGAGCTCAGTGTGGTATACTTTGAGGTCGGCCAAGTTGGCCACCCGGCGTCGTGATGTGCCCACTTGCTGCAAACGCACTACGTTTGGTGAAATAAATTTCCGGACGTAGTAAGGGCCCTCGTATTTTGGTGCTAGCTTAGCCGCGAAGCCCTCAGCGGCGTTGGATAGCACGTGGTGTTTAACCAGGACGAGGCTGTGTAACTCGGGGCGCCACTCCCGACGTCGCAGGTTGTAATGTCGAGCTTGTTCGATCGTTGCTCGCTGCGTGTTTTCCTTTACTATCCTGAAGATCTCCTGGAGTCGTCTGGCCTTGTCTTCTGGTGCTTCTGGTTCTCGTCCGATGCTGCGTGTGACCTCATCATAAAGTGCCCCTGGTAGTCGGGGTTCTCGTCCTTGTACTAAGAATGCTGGGCTGAATCCGGTCGTGTCCGAGATACTTGTGTTGATTGCCAGCATGATTTCTGGCAAGAGATCGTCCCACGTCTTCTGGTCCCCACAAATGTTCTGTGCAATCATCGTCTTGATTGTCCGATTTGCGCGCTCAGTCGGATTCTGCTGCGGGCTGTACGGGGCGGTGTGTTGTAGCTCAATGCCGGCGGTTTGGCAAAAAGCCCCAAAAGATCGACTCGTGAATTGTGTCCCATTGTCGCACACGAAACGCTGTGGTACTCCAAACCTGCTGAGTATGGTCTCTCGAAAGGCTCGCTCCAGGTGGGCTGACGTCGCCTTGCGCAAGGGGATGAGCTCGACCCACTTGGTGAACGCGTCGAAAAATACCAGGAGCATGGTATTCCCATGCTTGGAACGTGGGAGTGGGCCCACGAAGTCGGCGCAAAGTGTTCCGAAAGGCTCCTCCACCTGGCGTGTCAGCATGCGGCCTGCGGGCTTGAGTTGGCTAACCTTGAACTTTTGGCACTTTTCGCATTGTTTCACGTAGCGGGCTACGTCCCGGAATAAGCCGGGCCAGTAGTAGCGTTGACTGATCCGAGCGATCGTCTTCCGGATACCCAGGTGTCCCGCGGTGGGATGGTCGTGACACTCGGCTAGAACTCTAGATCGGTGTTCGAAGCCGACGCACAGCTTCCAAGGCACGTAGTCCTCCTCTTCCGGTCGGTGACCGAGATGACGGTATACTTGACTTCCTTCGATTGTAAAATCCGGAAACCGGTCTGGAGCCTCCAAGATGCGTCTTGTGAGCCGTGTGATCCATTTGCAATGTGACTCCTCCTCTCGCGTGGTCTGCAGGGCTACTTCCAGGGGTTGGCGAGACAAAGCGTCAGCTACTATGTTCTGTTTGCCTCGGCGGTAGTGTATGTCGAACTGATATTGTTGTAGCTCCAGGGCCCACCGTGCGATCCGTCCAGTCGGGTTGTCGATGCTGTTGAGCCACTTGAGTGCGAGGTGGTCGGTTACTACGTCGAAACGGTAGCCCTCCAGGTAACATCTCAGTTTCCGGATGGCCCAGACTATAGCCAAGCACTCCTTCTCCGTCGCTGAATAGTTTTCCTCCGCTTTGACCAGTCGCCGGCTGACGTAAGCGATCACCCGTTCGGCTCCCTGGTGCTGTTGGGTCAGTACGGCTCCGAGCCCGCAGTCGCTCGCGTCGGTTTGGAGTACAAACTTCTCGCTAAAGTCTGGACAAGCGAGAACTGGGGCTTCCGTCAGCCGAGCTTTGAGCTCCTCGAATGCAGCCTGCTGTTCTGGTTTCCAGTCCCACTTCTGACCCTTTTTGAGCAGGAGCGACATGGGCTGGACGATGTCGGCAAAGTTCGGGACGAAACGTCGATACCAGGACGCTATCCCCAGGCAGCGTCTTAGCTCACGACAGGTCGCTGGTGGTTGTAGCTCGCGGACTGCTGCGATCTTGTCGGGGTCCGTGTGGATTCCCTCTCCACTGATGACGTGACCAAGGTACACTAGACTGCGTCGGAAGAACTTGCATTTGGCCCGGTTAAGCCGCAAGTTGGCTTGCCTTAGCCTTCTGAGCACCTCTCCTAGGTTGCGCACGTGTTCCTCCAGTGATGCTCCGCTCACGATGATGTCATCGAGATACGCGAAAGCGAATGGCTCCATGTCGGGACCGATGACGCTGTCCAGGGCTCTCTGAAAAGTGGCAGGCGCTGAGTGTAGGCCGAACGGCATCACCTTCCAATGGAAAAGGCCGCGTCCAGGTACCGTGAATGCAGTGTATTCCCGGCTGCCGCGTGCCATAGGAATCTGCCAGTAGCCGCTTTTCAGATCCAAGGTCGAGATGAATTTCGCGTTGCGCAGACGCTCCAGGATGTGGTGGATCCTTGGCAGCGGATACGCATCCGGGATAGAGTTGGCGTTCAGCTGTCGGTAATCGATGCACATCCGGACGTCACCAGTCTTCTTCCCCACGAGCACGATGGGCGCGCTATGAGGGCTCTTGGACGGCTCGATGCAGTTGTTCTTCAAAAGTTCGTCGACTTGCTCGTCGATGATGCGCTGCATTGCTGGGTTTTTCGGGTAGTATCGCTGTTTGATCGGGCGATCATCCCTCATAGTGATCACGTGCTCTGCGATGTGTGTGACTCCCGTCAGTGTCTCAAACTGCGCCAGCTCTCGTTCCAGGAAATCTCGCACCCATGGCTCTAGGTCGGGTTCCTCTTCTTGGCCTGGTTTTGCCTCGCTGGGGTCATCGTCGTCCGCCTCGTTGACGTGAGGATCCGGTTCCGGGGGTATTGCTAGAGCGCATACCTCGGCCGTGGTTTCCCCGAAGGGGTAGGGACGTTGAGATGGCTCGCCATCTTCAAGTGGTCCCCAAGAACTTGGCCCGGTGGAACGGATATCCTCAGTCATCTTCGTCTCATGGTCATCCTCGTCTTCCTGTACGGGGGTCGTCGGAGCGTCTTCTTGGGCGCGTGTGGTGCCCACCTTTGGGTCTTGAGATACTTTGCGTGGTGTGCCCGTCCTTGGGTCTTGCTGGACTTGCTTGGAATTGCCCCCGAAAGGGTCTTTATACACATTACGTTGGTTGCCCGTCTTTGGGTCTTTCTGGACTCGCGTGGGATTGCCCCCGAAAGGGTCTTTATACACATTACGTTGGTTGCCCGTCTTTGGGTCTTTCTGGACTCGCGTGGGATTCTCTGGTTGCATTGCGGACAGGTCGCCTGGTCCGGCTGTGGTTCCCCCGAAGGGGTCTTCGTGATGCTTTGCTGGTGCGGACAGGTCGCCTGGTCCGGCTGTGGTTCCCCCGAAGGGGTCTTCGTGATGCTTTGCTGGTGCGGACAGGTCGCCTGGTCCGGCTGTGGTTCCCCCGAAGGGGTCTTCGTGATGCTTTGCTGGTGCGGACAGGTCGCCTGGTCCGGCTGTGGTTCCCCCGAAGGGGACTTCGTGATGCTTTGCTGATGCTGCTGCGGACAGGTCGCCTGGTCCGGCTGTGGTTCCCCCGAAGGGGACTTCGTGATGCTTTGCTGGTGCGGACAGGTCGCCTGGTCCGGCTGTGGTTCCCCCGAAGGGGAGAGGACGTAGGGATGGCTCGCCATCCACTAGTGGCCCCCGTGAACTTCGTTGGAAACGCTCCTGTCCCTCGCTGTTCCTCTTTCGTGTGGGGCGTGCCGCTCCAGGAACACCGGAAGTCTCTGCTATGGCCTTGGTGATCGCGTCGTTTGCGGTCTGAGTGTGCGTGATGAGGGCCTCGATGGTTCCGCCCAACGTCGTTTCCCACCCGGGAAGGGGATCCTGGCTCGCCGGGATGGCGCGGATGGTGTTACGACGTCCTGTGGAGGTCTGCAAGCACGTTGGGGTCAGCTGCAGTTGTACGGGTCCACAATGCAGTGAGGCTCGGATGGCGCACAGGAAATCTATGCCCAAGATCACGTCATCCACGACGGTTGACAGCACCAAGAAAGGTATGCAAGCACAACTGTCGCCGAGTTGCACTGTCGCGACGAGGGCTTTGCATACGGTGGCGCGACTCCCATCCGCCATGCTGACTTTGGCTCGAACATCTCTTAGCTGGCTAGCGTCGAGTTTGCCGGCTGCATCCTCGCTTATGAAGCTTCTCGTGGCTCCGGTGTCTATAGTGGCTTGCCTCACTTGACCCTCGATCTTGACCTGAGCCACGATGCGCGCCTTCTCCACTCGCATGATTGGATCTATTCCCGGGACGGGTTGGCGGCTGCCCTCACCTGGTCCTGGGGCAGGTAAGGCCGCTGTCCGTTTCCCGAAGCCAAGCCGCAGCACTCCGTCGTCTTGATTCCTCGTTTGCCACAGCGCCAGCAGTAGTAGAGTTGCCTGTTGCGGCAGTCCCGCGCCTGGTGACCGATTTCACCACAGCGTCTACACGCCCGCTGCACATCGATGGCTGGTCCTGATTCTTGCATCATCCTGCTAATGGGAGGTTCTCCTCCTGAAGGCGGATGGCTCGGCTGGTTGTCTCGGAAAGGATTCCGATGCCTCGTCACCACTGCTGGCTCACTCCGGTTGTGGGCTATGGCTAGGCCCAGTTGTGCAGGTCCACTGCTTTGCCGCTCACGATCTCGGACAAACTCGAAGTCCGTGGCCAATTGTGTTAGCTGTGCGAGTGAGTGTGCCTCGTGCCGCCGAATGTACAGTTGGTATTCGGGCAGCAAGTTCTCATAGGCCCGATCCAGTTCTTGCATTCCGGAGTAGCTTGCTCGCTTCATGAGCAGCCTTAGTTCCACGATGTACATCTTGAATGCTTCTCCCAGCCTCTGTTGCCTTGCTCGGATCTGGTCCTCCAGGCGCTGAAAGTATCGAGGGGGCAAGAAAAAATCTAGGAAATCCTGCTTGAAGGTGGCCCATGATGCTCCCTGCAACCGACTGACGCGGAACCAGTCACTAGCATTCCCAGTAAGCAATTCTGGAATGGCTTGTGAAAGGTGGGCCAGGTCGATCAGGTGAGCCGCGGCACGTTCCTCCACACGTTCGATAAAGCTTAGTGGATCCGACTGCCCATCGAAGTTGATGCCCCAGCGATGCACTTTCTCCGCTATCGTGCGATATGGTGTATCTGTGCGGCTCGTGTTCTGCGTGGCAGGGGAATGGTTGCGATTCCCTCGGAGGAGACGACTGCTCGTTTGAGCCTCCGGTGGTTGACTGCCCGGCGCAGTTACGATCACTTTTGGCACCACCTGATCCCTTGGGACAGGGGAAACGCTGCGGGATCGACTCTTGGAGTCGCTGTGTTCAGATCCCGAAGCATCCCGATACTGCTGTTCCAATTCTAGCAGACGCTGCTGGACTTGCTCCGCATGGGTGCTGATTGACACGAATTCCGCAACACGGGCACGGAGATCCGCTACTGTTCCCTCAGAATCGAGGCCAAATTCAGTTGCTATCGCGATCAATTGCTCCCGGCGTCGGAAGTACACCCAACTGACACCGACCATGTTGGCTTGCACACGTGTTTAGCTCAAAAGCGGCGAATGAAAAGCGCTTCCTTAAGCTAGTCGCACGTGGTTGGGTATGAATTTCTCCGATCGCGTGGTTTTCGGAAAGCAAACCAGGCGCGGCTGGATTCTTGAATGCCCACACGTGACCGTGGTTGTGAATAATACACGCGCTTTCGTGGCGGGGCTTCTGAATGATTTTAATCCCGTTGATTTGCTTTATTTTATTTTAATCGCGTTGATTTTACTTTGCTTTGTTGATTTATTTTATTTTATTCACGTGGATTTACTTTGATTTGCTTCGTGATTTATCTAAGTCGAGTTGATTTACTGTTCTTGGCTTTGATTGCTTCTGTAGAGTGATGATGTAGTGATCGCGTCGTGAGCTCGTAGCTGACTAATTGTTGGTTGCGTGGACCGAGGCGACGAAGCCTGTGTCGGTCTCAGTCGACGTTGGCAGAGTGTGTCTTTGTAGCGCTGCTAGCGGGCGCGTCGCGTCAAAGCTCGCATGTAGTGGTTCTGCTCGCCCTTATGGCGCAGGAACTGGCTCGTAGCTGCTGCGCAACCACGAGGCGTAGACGACGGTCTCGGTCTACCCGCGCTCGTGTTGCCAGGGCTCGCCTGCAATTCTGCCCGCCATTGTGGCGACAGAGCTTGCCTGTAGTTTTGTAGCCCGCGACGTGGCTTTGCCCGCGTGTCGGCTCTGCCAACGTTGTCCCGCTGCTGCGGTCGCGGCTCTGCTCGCGTTTGAAGTTTCTGCTGCGGTCGCGGCTCTGCTCGCGTTTGAAGTTTCTGCTGCGGTCGCGGCTCTGCTCGCGTTCGTGGTTTCTGCTGCTGCTGCGGCTCTGCTCGCGTTCGTGGTTTCTGCTGCTGCTGCGGCTCTGCTCGCGTTCGTGGTTTCTGCGGCTGCTGCGGCTCTGCTTGCTGTTGTAGATTTATGCAAAAAAAATGGTGGCCCGCCGGGGCCGGGAAGCCTGCAAGATCTTAGGACGGGGGGACAAGAATGACGAACACTAGTCCGTCCCGTTGGATCCTAATGAGGAATGACCTGCCGCCGGTTCGCATGGTGATCTTGATGTTCCGGCCACAGGCGTGACCTTGGGCCCTGTGGACGCAGTCCAGGAGCGAAACCGGAACTACTCCGTCCAGACCGAGGAGCTGCCATTCTGCTGGGGCGGCTACCCAGTTAGGTAGTCCCCAGCCAATTCTATCGTCGCCTTGTTGCTCTCCGGTTCCGGCTCCTCCAACAGCTACCCGTACCGGGCTCAAGGGCTGCACGGGGTTCGGCTCGAAGGGCTCGGTTGAGCGGCTCTCAGTGGCGGTTAAGCGGCTCCCCCGGAGGCTGTTCGGTGGCGGTTCTATGCCTGAACGGCCGGTAGGCTCCATCGATATGGGCAACGCGGGTGCGCCGTGATAGAACAGGCGAGGTGCTTGAATAAAGCGATCCATGCTGCGGCTGTGCCAGCGTCACGGCCTTGCCTCTCTCTCCGGTTGTCCCGCGATCTGGAAACAGCAACAAGATCTCCCGCTGTGCGACGAACTAGCGCTACTAATCTTCTGGGCCCGCTGCTACTTGTCATGAAGAGAGAGAAAAGGAAGGCTCTAAGCAAAATGCCCCCTCAAAAAAATAATTTCCCCTATTCAAAAATAAATATATATAAAAAAAAAGTTTTTCCACAAAAGAAATTTTGGCTAAGCGCCTTGGTCGGGGTTTCTGATGTTTCGTAGGCTTTCCTTGGGCTGCAATTAGGTGGTTCCTCTTGTCCCTCGTCCAAATCCTCGCTGAAGAACGGCTCTATCGCCTCTTCCGAGAAGTTGACTTTTCGCTTTTGAGTATCTCTATGTAGATCGACAAGATCGTGGTCCAAAAAAAAAAACGGACAATAAGGGAAAAATTATATTCCCAAAAAAAAAAACTTGCCGGGATTACATGGTTGCCCAAATGTCAGGCGTCCGCCCGAGGCGCGTGTGAGAGGAGAAAATGTTTCAGGCAAGAAAAATATTTTGCCCAAAAAAAAAATTCCTCGTGGGGAAAAAAATTGCGCGTAAAAAAAAATGGAAATTTGCAATGCTCTACAGGGTATTTTGTTAGTAATCATGACTACAGGGGCCAAAAGAAAATCTGAGACTGGGGAAAAAAATTCTGTGCTTGTACGAATCCCGTGGTTGACTTTTCTGACGGGCTCGAAAATTTTCGTATTAACTTGTTACATAATACAACATGGGGTAATAGAATGACCCTATAATACCCTACATTTTGTGACGATGAGTGGCGTGATTTTTTTTTTCTTTCTTTTACTACGAAAAAGGAAAGGGGAGAAAAAAAAGAAAAAAATGGCCTGCCGATATCATTGCTCGTGATGGTAAAAAAAACAGAAATGTCCAATTTGAGTTTTTGTTCCAGACGTCCCTGCTCGGGCGCCATCTGTAACGAAGCTTTTCCAGCCGGGGTCGGCGTCTCAGTCCGGCCAGGGTTTGTTACAGAAAAATTTGTAAACATCTGGGACGGCTGGATTGAGCGGCGGGAGCGTCAGAAGGTATATGGACGCTCTCGCTCGAAAATCGGCTGAATAGGCCCACTGTGCGAGCCCAAGAGTGGCCCAGGAGGACGATGGAGGGACTCCCGAGACCCGTTGCGTCCTCCTCATCGTATCTCCTGAACCCCTCGTTTCGGATTTGGACACAGGATGCCCCTTTCCGGCGACGCTAGGCAGTGCATCCCGACATAAGAACCGGAACAGACCGAGATCTCATGCCGGGGATGCCCCAGCGCCGTCCAGACCCGGCCGCCTGGTCAGATCCGTGGACAGAAATCGGAACAGACCGAAATTCTATCCACGAACCGGGTCCAGGTGCTTCCAGGCCTGATCCCCGGAGAGGATTCAGGAATAGAGAACGGAACAGACCGAAACTCCATTCCCGAATCGCCCCGGAGCACCAGGTCCGGCCGGTCGGTGTGATCCTGCGTCCGCCTCCTAGGGCTCGTCGACCACAACGCGGGTCCAAGAGTCAGGCACAGAATCGTCCCCTTCCGGCGACGCTGGGTGGTCACTCGCCGGAATGAGAACCGGAACTGACCGAGATCTCATTCCAGGAAGGCCCTCCAACGTCGTCCAGACCCGGCCGCCTGATCCAGTCCGTGGACAGAAAACGGAACAGACCGATATTCCATTCACGAACCGGATCCAAGTGTTTCCAGACCTGGCCCTCGGAGAGGACTCAGGAACAGAAATCGGAACAGACCGAAATTCTATCCCTGGATCACCTCCGGAGCACCAGGCCCGGCCGGTCGGTTCGACCATGCACCCGTCTCCCGGGACCCGCATCAGGTTTTCTTGAATCTTGCTGGAAAGAAAGAAGACATAAAACTACCAAGGAAAACCACGTGCCACTATCGTCACAAAATTTCACCCGCCCTTTATTGAGTTTTATTCTTTACATTACATTCGATATTTTGCCGCACGGTCGGAAGAAAACAGGTTACTGCTCCAGAGGCGGAGCCAAGAAAAGAAAGAGCTACAAAGAAGATGACCGGCTTACCCACTGCTTGCGTGGAAGAATTTCTCGCTGCTGTGCTTCTTATCCGCAAGTGGCTCCTCGCACTCACACTTCGCGTGTGGTCGTCTCGCTGCCGGCTGTTTGCCGTGGGCCTCAGGAGGGATTTCCCTCACTGAGTGGTTTGCCGGGACTGTTGCCTAGCGGCTGGCTGCACGCTGGCACTCACACACACCCAAAGGTGTTGCGGCTAGTAGCGCTGCGCTGCGCTGTGTGGTTGTTGTCTTCGTTGGTGGGCGTATCGGCTGCACGCTGGCACTCACACACACCCAAAGGTGTTGCGGCTAGTAGCGCTGCGCTGCGCTGTGTGGTGGCAACTGTGGTTGCGTGTCGGCTGTAGCTGAGCCTGCACACTCACACACACCTAAAGGTGCTGCGGCTGGTGGCGCTACACTGCGCTGTGTGGTGGCAACTGTGGTTGCGTGTCGGCTGTAGCGGAGCCTGCTTTCGTTCTGCCGTCGGCAAAACGTAGGCACACACACGCACTCACACACACGCGCGATCGTGGCGCGACTTATATCGCGTGGTTGCACTGCTGTTGTTGTTGTTGTTGCACGATGTTGTGCCGCCGCACTGTTGTTGTCGTTGTTGTTGTTCAAATGTTGTTGTTGCACAAATGTGATGCAGCCGCACTGTTGTTGTCGCTGTTGTTGCACAAATGTTGTTGCTGCACAATTGTGATGCTACCGCACTGTTATTGTCGTTGTTGTTGCACTGGTATTGTGTCGCGTGGTTTTGCACACGATGTTGTGTTGCACTTTTGTGGTGCAGCCGCACTGTTGTTGTTGTTGTTGTTGCACAAATGTGCTGCGTGGTTTTGCACACGATGTGCCGGCGCCGAAACTTGCCAAAGAAAAACGTGGTTTGTTGCACTCGTCGTCCGCGTGGGTGGATTTCTCGTTTTTACTTTAGATTTTTAAGAGGTCTTTCGCTGCGATCTGTACTCTACGAGCCCGTCAGAAAAGTGAAGCCAGCTCGCGTGGCGGAAATTCCACCATGTTTTTGATGTTCGTTCACGTGAACTACGTGAACGATCGCGTTCCAGTGTGGGGTTCACGGGAACAAAAAGAACGCGACTTATTCCATGCGCGGTTCTGAACGTGTTCGCTCCATGCGACGTTCAACGGAATAACTTAAGGCCAAATGAGCGAGCGCGATCCAATGGCTCGCTCATTGGAATAAAAAATAAAAAAATATCCAAAATTGATTGTGGGGCAGCAAAATGCTGCCTCACAAAACTTTTAAATATTATTTTCTATTAAACATATTTGTCACTTTGCCTTTTTTATATGTATAAACTACTTTTCAACATAAAATAATAAATAAAGATCTTTGCTATTGCGAGGCCACGAGCACTTAGAAATCGTTGTATCATTGGCTTTATAAAATTTTCCGTCCTTACGTAAAACTGCTGTGTAATGTCCTTCATTAAATCCTGGACCATGGTGAAATACAGCACTTGATAAAGTGTATCTTTTATTTTCAAATCTTAACTCAGTTTGGGGAATGTTTGTCAAATTCAAATTTGTTATTTTCATATTCCACTGATCAACAAGGCAAAGTGAGAATATAAGTAAACGGCCTGTATTTTCAATAAGAGACTGACTTTGAAGACCAGCTCCGCAACGGTTACATATGCTATTTTCAATATTTTTCCAGATACCAAAATTAAAGCTTATTAGTTCATTTATTTTACACTTCCTTTCCTCTGGTATATATAACTGAGAAATCAAATTATCATACATCTGTCGATTAGGTCTATTATCACAATTAGAGCATTTTATAATTTCAACAAGCTTATGCGCAGTTAATTGTTTAATATTTTCCAAAGATTTGCAATCAAGTAAACGTCGTAGAAAGTCTCCGCTATCTTGCTGCTCAATGTTGTTAAATATTTTTGAGCGCAAATCTGAAATATCTATGTTTGTTCCCATCATTAATGGGTTTGTGTAATTTAAAAATGGTGCTTTTAAAATATTGCTGTTGGTATCATTTAAAATTAATTCCTTAATACATTTTGCGTTTATTAAGCACTGAAAAGCTGAATTTGCATAGCACGCATTATTTGGGTTTTCCATACCTCTTATATTATGAGTAATTGCATCATTATCATTTTTATTTGCAGCTGTTAGATTTGTATCTAACATTGTTGGTTCTATGAAAGCTGTAGTTTGTTTACTCAAATAGATATTTTTATCAAAAACATTTCTATTTTTTTTGTTATTTACCACAAGGTGCTGCAAATCTTTTCTATAAACACTCCTTAAGCGGTTATACTCAATAATAGCACCGTCGTTTGTTTTTATACTTTTTGGATTAAGATTTAGTATATGTAAGCCTGAGAGAGTTTTCAATCGGGATAATGCGACATATGTCTGACCATTTGCAAAAACACTGTCACCAATTTCAATAACCCCAGATGTCAATGTTAAGCCTTGGCTTTTGTGAATCGTGATTGCATACGCCAAGCTTATTGGAAATTGTTTACGCACTATAAAAACACTTTGATTTAATTGAAATTTTGATTCAATGCGTTCTATTTCATGTTCTTTTTCTTCAAATTGAACTGTTAACTTAACAACAGTTTTTTCCGAGCGGCCGTTAAAGGTACTTATCGTTTCGTGGAGCTTTTTGATTATTCCTATAGATCCGTTTACCAAACGTGATGGAACATCAAGATTTCTAAGTAACATTATTTTTGCACCTCTTTTTATTTCAATTGTGTCTGCTAAATTAGCTGTTGTCGAGCATTTGCCTTTTTTTCTTAGAGTTTCTAAAGATTTAGCCGCTTTGGCTTTTTGAAGAGCGGTTTTTGCTTCGATTACATCCTCAGCTTTAAGAAAAATTTTTTCAGAAGGTATGAGGTCTAACATTCCCATATTTAACTTCATACATTGTTCCCTTGTAGGAAATAGGCATATTGTATTTGTAGGCAGTTTATTGATGTATTCAATTAAATCGGAAAGACAACTTTCAATAGTATTATTATTAAGTTTAATTTGTCTTGTATATAACAGTTGGTAATCTTTTTCATCTAAGATGCCTAATCTAATATGTGATAAGGTATTGGCGAACTCTTGATCAGATTGTTGTCGGATGTTTTGTATTAGTTCATCGTATGAAAACAGCTTTGTCCATAAATTTACACAATGTAGGCCACAGAAATGTTTCTCAAATCGATTCTTTGAAATATTAACAAAAGGAGATGGCTCATTTACCGGATCTAATTGCAATAAATCTCCAAATAATAAAATATTTATTCTTCCAAACCAGCCATCGGAATGTTCTAAGGTATCAAATATTTCAGAAAGACGTAAATGAATATATTGTAATGTTACATTGGAGACCATTGATATTTCATCAATTATAATTAGACAAACATTTTTCAGGTTTTCTCGCATAATCTTTAATTTAGAACTATTTAATTGTGTATACTTGGTTATACCTCCATGCTCCACTGGCAAATTTAATAATCTATGAATAGTTAAACCATTTATATTTCGAGCTGCAATTCCAGTTGGTCCGACTTGTTCTCCAAGGTTTTTTGAAATATATTTTCTTAACATATTTATTAAATACGACTTTCCTGTTCCTCCAACTCCAGAAACAAATTTACGTAAAACATTTTTTGGAGATAGCCGAGGATTTTTCAATGTTTTTTTTTCTAATTCTGTTTTCCATGCACTGCAATAATTAGTTAAAGTATCTATAACTTCATCAAATATTCTTCGTTGATCTGAATTAAGCTGAGCGATCTGATCCGAAATAGAAAGACTGTTTTCATTTAAAGCTAGATTGTTCATGTCATTTAGTTCATTTTCTAATAATACCTCAAATCCGACAATATTCTCACACTCTTCATCTTCATGACTTATGCTCTGGTTTTCCATTGCATTAGATACTCTTGCTAACTCGTTTTCAAATTCTTCGCTTATTTTTACCAATTCATCCAATTTTTCATGATATCGCATTGCATCAACCAACTCATCTTTACACTTTTCAAACGCATCAACATGGTTTTCTAAGCCACACTTAAGATCTTCAACATTACGCCAGGGCTTAAATAACAGTAATAGTCCGTAATAATAGTTTTCTGGTTGCATTTTTCTGTTTGTCTTATAATGGTTAATTAAATATGGCTTTTTACGTTTGCGTAAGTAACAATTTTCGTAGGGATACCAAATAACATTCTTTAAAGTAGGTTTTACTTTCACTACATCAAAAAATCTCGTAAAATCGTAAAGGTTCATTTGCTCTAAGTCTATAGGACGATTAGGATAATGCTCGTCGACCCAGCTTGGAAAAAATATATCAGTATCTTCGTCCTGCATATTTTTAAGCTCACTTCTTGGTTTTACTCTTCGACTTCTTTCTGGACGTATATCTATCATTCTTATAACTGTATTTTCATCAGTTCCAAATAAGGAAAGTTGCAGCAATGTATCAGCTGCCTCAAGGGCTCCACACTCTCGATTTGATAATGAGCGCATTGCAAATCTCCATAAATTACTAGCAACAGATCTATTTTCAAAAAAATCTCTAAAGTCATCTGTTGCAAAGGATTTTTCAGGCTTAGTTTGATATTTGCAAACATAGGTGCTTAGTGAGCCAGACTTTTCGCCTATAAATTGAATATCCATGTTTCCACACCAAGCAAGCAATACTGCTGCGTTATAGTCATTTATATTCTTCTCTGTTTCATTTCTTGGCAAATCATACAATCTTGTCTTTGTCAGCTTTCGACGACCTAGAATTGATTTTGCAACGCTATGCATAACTAAACAGTCTCCAGTTTTTCTTGGGAAGCTAAATCGGCATATTTTTGATGATTTTCCTTTCTTATTTTTTGTGCTCCGCATGCAATAATTGTTGTGTATATGTGTTTGATATTTGGAAACTCGATTATAAAGAATTGGAAAAGTTTCTTTTGGTGGAAGCCGACAAGTTATATATTTATTTATAAAGGCAGCAACCTCCTCCTGACTTGGCTTGTCAATAATAGGCGCGTTTTTAATCCATAAAAGTGTGTGAAAATGTTGCATACCTCTTGACTGATCACTGCGGACGGCAGTCCGCGCTAGTGACGAAAGCAGCACGAAGGGTGCGAAAGCGACTAGCATATATACACAGGAAGAATGGAAAATTTGCTATGACTGTCCGATCGGGTCGAATTATATACCGATCGAAAGGTATCAATCTAACTTAAAAATGTGCATACTAAGACTTTTGAAAACTTACATGGTTCGTGAGATAAACAGGTGTAAGTGGGAGGCACAAAATTTAAATGATTGGAGCAAATGGGGCCGTTGGAGCCTTTTCGATTTTTTTTATAATTTTTCACTATACTTATCAAAAATACGCGTCGAATGACACCTTGATCATCAAAATCCGACCACTGGTTCAGAAGATAATTAATTTCGAAATTTTTGGTGCCCTTTCCAAAACGAGATGAAAAGTCAGTCTGTTTGTTTGTCTGTTTGTTTGTATAGATCAAAGCGTTGATTTAGCTTAAAAGTTTGAATGAGGACTTGTTCCCGATAAAAAATCTAGAAACGTTTGTTCTACGACTTTTTCGAAAAATCGCTAGTTTAGCGGGAAATCGCTAAAAACCGCTAAAATTGAAACCCCCATAGCATCCAAACGATAGGAGCTACAGATCTGTTCTATATGTCGTTGGAAAGGTGTTTTGAAGGGCTTTTAGGCATACCTTCAAAGTTTTTTTTTTAAGCAAAAAGGTAAACAGCTACAGGTGAAATAAGGTATTTATTTCCACATTTTGGCGATTTAAGAAAAATCTACACATCAGATCACTTTTAAATATACTGCATGTTGTAGAGAATTCAATTACGCGTTTTATTTTATTTTATTTAAAAATTACTACAAAAAAATTTTTTTGTCACTCGGCACATTGCGCTAATTTCTTCATACCTAATAAATATATATTTTTTGCGCAGTGCCGAGTGACAAACAAATTTTTTTGTAGTAATTTTTAAGTAAAACTTAATATTATTCGTCACAAAATTGGATATCAGAAATTTTGGTGCATTAAAATGTTTTCGTCACTAGACTTTTACCTCGTAAAGAGGTTTTTTTTATAAGATACTCAAGACGCCAAGCATAATGATCAATTTCTCCAAGGGGGTTATCTTTGCATAGTAGAAATTTTAATATAGCCTTAAATTTCATATTCATAAACAGTGATACACTGACAGGATCAGCAGCAATAAGACTGGATGTTGTTCGTGATTTTTTATTGGAAATATTGTTTCTTATGCACAGAAAATCGTGAAGATCATCCCAATGATATTCGCTAGAGCTAAGCGTTAGGAAAAATGTTGCGGGTCCATAATTTTCGATCATACAATTTAAATCATTTTTTCTTATCCTCCAGAACTGATCTGTGTTTCGTAGCCGACCAAATATTGTTGATAAATTATTATTTATTTCTTTATTGTCTTCTATCATTCTCATAAAGTTGTTTTTATTAAGATTTTTTGTCGACGATGTTATATTTAGCTTATGAAATATGCCCGCATTAAGTTGCCGTATATTTGTCTGATTTAGTAAATAAAATAAATACTGCTGATTTAATCGAAATCTACTATGCTTGCATTTTAAAATCCACTTTATAAATTCCCCTGGCTTCAATTGAACTTCTCTTTGCTGGCCTTGACCATTTCGTCCGCTACAAAAAATATCGGGAAAGCATTTTAGGTCCAAACTCTCATCTCGATTATCAATACAATCATCAATTACTTTTAATACTTGATACACTGTGGCAGGCTCAGCACAAGTTTTTCTTTCTATTATTGGATATATAGTCATATTTTCATAAAAATCATCTGAAGCATTTTTTTGTGTAAGCATTGCCTTATCGTTAGGATCATTTACTTGCAAATCATGTTCATTAATGTTAATATCAGAATCTGTATTTGTATTTATATTCTCTGATATACCGTTGTCATTTGACAAATCATTTAAGTTTGAATCATATATACAGTCTACATTAACACCATCTAGAAGGGCTTCTGCATTATAAGGAAGCGAGATTTCAGAATACAATGAATTATTATTTTTTAGCCATTTTAACGCTTCAAAAATTTTTTTTACATCAATTAGTGATTGCCATACATTTCTAGTTTTGCTTGGAATACCTCTTACTATAACCGTAATATCTTGATTCTTCAGAATCGCTTCTTCTGGACTCGGAAGCTTTTTCAAAGTATTTTCAAGGGGTAATGGTAAATGGAAAACTCGTCCCTTAATTTTCTTAATAACATCGGAGCTTGGTCGTTGCTTATTATGTCCACCCATAACTGTGTCCATTCGAGCAATTACTTGAAATGCTTTTGCTCGTTGAATAAATAATTTTTCAAACTCATTTAAACATGAAATGCTTTCTGGGACTGAATCAAATTGTAAGTTATTAAGTACGCACGTCGGAGGTATTGACCCACTTTTAAGTTTCAAAAGGCAGAATTGACATATGCGCATATCATTGAAAAAAGATTCTTCCTCGTTTTCATAATAATGTAATAAATCTTGGAAATGACGTGATTTATCCCACAAATTGTCAGGAATTTCTTTTAAGTTTTCTGCAGAGCATAACGTTAAGCATGAAGCGCATGGATGTATTGGCCACATATTTCGGCACTCATTTTTTTTAAGCTCCTTAAATGCATGTACATACTCATCCCATATTTCACCTTCATGACTAAATGGAAAGGATTCTACCGAATAGTTTTTGGTTTTAAAATTTATCTGATCAGCTGTATTTTTAAGTTCATGAATATTCTCTGTTAACAGTCCAATAGTTAAATTATCAATTTTACGCAAATCAGCTTTTATATAGTATATTAATTTTAAAATTTGTCGAATATATGGAAAATGTGGAGAGAGTCGTCGTATAAAAAGCAAGACAGAATGACAATTGTTCTCATGCTCATAGCAATAGTCCTGGTGGCCCTCTCTTAATTTTTTCACGTAGTCATAGGTATCATATTCTTTTTCGGGCGATTTTTGTTGCAAATCTGGTTTGTCAACTTTGTTTGAGCATTTGTCAATATTTTTAAAAAATCCGATAATTTCTTCATGTTTATAATTAATAAAAGTTGTTATAAGTGATAAATATTGGTGCGATATTGTCGTTTTATTAATATTACATATTTCTGGATTGCATTTCCATTTTTCAACGGTATGTTGTTCATTTTCAAAAATATTTTCAGCTCTTGCGTCCGAGTTTAAAATAAAAGTTGTTTTTAGTTTTAAAGGGTTATACGATGCACTTGAAAAATAAGCTTCCGAATGTCGTGTATGCAATGATGGACCAAATAATAAATAAAATTCGGGATTGGAAGCGGAATCCACTTTTATTTTAAGGGTCATAAATTTCTCTTTTAGAATGCACACATTTTTACAAAACGAATTTATAATTGTTTTTCTGTGATGAAATATTTTCGAAATATTTTTTTCAACCTCAACTCTGTTATTATTATTACATATATTCATCATGTTGTTTACCAAATCATAAATAGTTGTATTTAAATGAAACAAATTCCGAAGATTAATAAAGTCGGAATCTTTTTCTTCATTTATACTCATACTTTCAACATCTTCTACATTTATTTTTGATTTATTAACAAATTTTTTGGTTTGATTTGTTGTTTTTTTTGAAATTTGAGAGCTGTGCATTTGATTGACTCGTTTTCTTAGAGCTTGATTTTCTAATCTCTGAATACGAAGTTCTTCAGTCTCGGAATTCCGATTTATTTCAGCTCTTTGAGCGTCTTTTTTGTGTCTTTCAAGTCTTTGGTCTTCTGTTTCGTTTTCTCTGTATGATATAGCCCTTTTCGTTTCTTTTTCCAAGCGTTTTAGTCTCTCTTCATCAGTCTCTAAGGCTCTGTTTAATATAATTCTTTTCGCTTCTTTTTCTAATCGTTCAACTCTCTGATCTTCTGTTTCATTTCCTCTGTTTGATATAGCCCTTTTCGCATCTTTTTCCAATCGTTTAAGTCTCTCTTCATCAGTCTCTAAGGCTCTGTTTAATATAATTCTTTTCGCTTCTTTTTCAATTCGTTCAACTCTCTGATCTTTTGATTCGTTTTCTCTGTTTGATATAGCCCTTTTCGCATCTTTTTCCAATCGTTTAAGTCTCTCTTCATCAGTCTCTAAGGCTCTGTTTAATATAATTCTTTTCGCTTCTTTTTCAATTCGTTCAACTCTCTGATCTTTTGATTCGTTTTCTCTGTTTGATATAGCCCTTTTCGCATCTTTTTCCAATCGTTTTAGTCTCTCTTCATCAGTCTCTAAGGCTCTGTTTAATATAATTCTTTTCGCTTCTTTTTCAATTCGTTCAACTCTCTGATCTGTTGATTCGTTTTCTCTGTTTGATATAGCCCTTATCGCATCTTTTTCCAAGCGTATAAGTCTCTCTTTTTCAGTCTCTAAGGCTCTGTTTGTTATAGTTCTTTGCGCTTCTTTTTCAATTCTTTTAAGTCTCTCTTCTTTAGTCTCTAAAGCTCTATTTCTGGTAGCCCTAGTTTTTTCTTTTTTGAGCCTTCTTTGTCTTCGTTCTTGTGACTCTGATTCCCTGTTTAAACAATTTTTTTCTGAAACTTCTTTTAACCTTATAGAAGTACGTTTGGGTGTTTCTAAATCCCTATTCATTTGCGATCTTAGTGCTTTTTCTGAAAATGTTTTCTTTTGATCAGATTCAATTTCTAAATCATCATTTATTTTAACCTTTTTACGATCTACACCGTCAGTTTCGTTTATAAGCTTTCTCTTAAAATGATGCGGTTTCTTAACAGGACGCCCAGCCATTTTAAAGAAACAATTTATTTGTATTTAATTGTGTATATTTGAATAATATATTCAATATTTTATTACTCTTTTTCTTTAATATACCTTTCAAATATAGAATCAAAATCTTTTTATACAGCTTTTTCAATTTTTTGATATAGTTTTGTTTTTTTTATTTTAAAATATATTTATTTGTTTTGTGTATATTTTAAAGTACTTAATTATTACAATACCAAATTTTTTTAAACCTTAATTTCTTTTCTTCAATTGACAAATTTGTAATATTTTTTAAAATTTGTCCTTCTTTATTATTCTTTTCTTGATTTTTAAATTTTTTTTTATCAAATGTATTTATGTTTTACGCTTTAAATTTTTTTTAATAAATTTAATATTTTTTATTTTTGTTTTACGCTTTAAATTATTTTAATAAATTTAATATTTTTAAAAATTGTTTTTTTTTTTAACCAAAAATTTTTTTTATTAATATTTTAATTTTAAAATTTCTTTATTTTTGTTTGTTTTTCGTGTTTTTCTTGTTAATTTTTCTTTTTGTATATTTTGGTATCTTAACTTTCATTAGTTTCAATTTTTTTTCTTTTTTTAAATATTTTTGTCTTTTTCTCTTTTTGCAATTCAAAATAATTTGATTTTTATCCAATTTTAATAAATTTTTTTAAAATTATTTTATTTTAAATTTTTTTTATTTGTTTGTTTTTTGTGTTTTTCTCTTTTTGTTTATTTCGGTTTTTTAACTTTTATTAGTTTCAATATTCTTTCTATTTCTTTACTTTTTTTGTCTTTTTCTCTTTTTTGCAATTCAAAATAATTTTAAAATTTCTTTATATTTGTTTGTTTTTCGTGTTTTTCTTGTTAATTTTTCTCTTTTTGTATATTTTGGTTTCTTAACTTTCATTAGTTTCAATATTTGTTCTTTTATTTAATATATTTGTCTTTTTCTCTTTTTTGCAATTCAAAATAATTTGATTTTTAATAAATTTTAATACTTTTTTTTTATAAATATATTATAATCTAAAAATTTTTTTATATTTTTTTTTCTCGTATATTTTTTTCTTTTTGTATATTTTGGTTTCTTAACTTTCATTAGTTTCAATATTCTTTCCTTTTCTTTAATTTATTTGTCTTTTTCTCTTTTTTGCAATTCAAATAATTTGATTTTTATTTAATTTAAAAAAAAATTATTTTTTTTTATTGTTCTTAAAATTATTAATTAAATTAGCTATCGCCAATAATTTCGCCTGAAAGAAAAGAATTGATAATAACATTAATATTTGTGAACATAAAAAAATTAAAATATATGCAAACACAATCCCATTCGCTCACAGTATTCTTTCACGCAAAATGTTAGACAAAATACAATTTTCTTGATTCACAATGATCCTTTTATCTAATTTTATTTTGACCCACATTTTGACCTATGTTATGGCTTGCATTGTGCTTAATAAAAATATATAAAAAATAAAATTAAAAAATAAAAAGTTTTAATTTTAATAATATCTCCTTTTCATCAAAATAGAACTTCATTTAAAATCTGAAGTATGTAATAGTAGTGAGAAAAATAATTTGGGAGTGACTGTACCCTGATAACAGGGTATAAAACAGCTAGACAGGGCTACTATAAAATTAGCCTGCATCTTATAGTTGGTAAGATATGTTTCCTAGCATTAAAACTTTTGACTGCCAAAAGGTGAGAAGTGCATAATTCCTTTGAAGCCTAGGTCAACAGAGATCTTCAAAACTATTTACTGCATACTAAAGCACTCACACACACACATACACATACACACAAATGTCACTGAGTTTTTCTTGTTTGTTATTTATTAAGGCGTTTACTTACTTCTATATAAGATTTGCTCCTTGTTGAATGGCACGCTTATGTTTAATATTTATCTTCACAAAAATTAGCTTGTGTTTTTTGTTCGTATAATTTATAAATTAAACTATTTGTCGCAGCCGATTCAACAATTGCAGAATTTGTTATGCATATCGATTAGAGATGGACACGTCCGTGCGATAAAATTTTTTAAGAATGGACCAATGGAATGGAATGAAGTTATAACTTCATTGTGGGCCCAACATAAAAAATCTTTCGCCAAAATAAAAAAAAGGCATTCTCTTAGCTATATCATACTTATTTAACATTTTAAAAATTTTAAATTAGCTTGTTGCAGTATGAATTTCGGCATGCCCGATAATTTTTTGTTTATTCTTTTAGGGTAGATTTCGATAGGTCAAGTGGTTTTGCCTTGTTGATGACTAAAATTTCTACGACGTGGCAACCCTAGGGATTTAACTTAAGCTTCAATAATCAAAACAATAGTTAAGCGGCCATATACATAACTTTTTTCTTGCAATAAGTTTGAAAACACAATGTCAAATGACGATCAACAGTTTTGTTTGCGTGAATAACGTATTTGACCTTTTGCTGGAAAATGAGGGTAAGTTTCTTAAAGCCCAGACTTTGCGGTAAGTCAATAAAATATTTCACATATATTATGAAGAGATAATAATTTGTAATTTATTTTATTATAATGTTTAGACATTGCTGCAGGAACAGTACAACAAACATCTAATTTTCATACTCAAAGATGCCAAGTATAAGGAACTGCGCGCCATGAAGGAGTATATGTACCGAGACGAGGTCAACATCTCGCAGAATAAATTTGCCGCACTGCTTAAAGCGGCTCAATCGCTGCAGATCAAGGGTTTGTCCGACAATCGTAGTGGTGGCGGTAGCGGCACAGCCGCAGCAACGTCAAGCTGAGCGGCCAATTTACTTTGGAGCAGACAAAGAGTGCGCGAAGGCTTCTCCAATCCATCTTGTCGTCGTCGAAAAGTCCGACGCCGCAGCATGGAAAATGGTAAGTGAGCCCAAACAAAATGTAAACAAACTAAATTGTAACGTGCCACTGGTCATTTTGTTGCAGATGTGCACGACAACTCGAATTCGTCAGTGCTGCAACAACATCAACAGCAACGACAAGCGATGCCATTTACACCGCGATGTACAACAACAATAATATCAACATAATCAAGGTGAAGAACAGCCTCTACTGCTCCTTCTGTGACGCCGGGCAACTAGCAGCCGGACCATCTACTGAATGGAGTGGAATATGAAGCATGGACTGCAGATCAAGAGCGTCTGATGAACACAATGCCATTTGTGTACAAGTTTTTTATAAATTGTAACCAAAAAATTGATTTTTATATTCTTATGTATATTCAATTAATAAATTTTAATGTACATATGTCTGCTAAATGTTTTGGTTTACTTTTATAGATTTATTAAGACGTTTTTACATATATGCTACTGTTTGCTACTAAAGTCACCGTAATTTTGTCAAATTTTTTTATAATAAAAAAGTTTCCTAAAATTTGCTTCTATTCATTTAAAATCCATTTTAATTGTCTACAAATTTCTTAAGCCCTTTAAGTACCCAATGAAAATTTAGAATTTTTGTAAAAGTTAAGTTTTTTGATTTTTTATTTAAAAGAAAATATAAAAATAGTGAATTAATAATTAGACATGTTCAAAAGAACATGCTAAACAGGACAAATATTATTATTAAAATTCATCATTATTCTCATAGGTACTTATATGGGGTATATATATATGTATGGCCCCTTTCACCACCCAGAGAGCTCTTTATGTATGTCAAGGTACCTTTAAGCCATACACTTATTACAACTCACATTTAAAGAACAATACACATTCACTTTATAACTACACTATATGTATAAAGAATATTTATTGTTTTTAAATATCGTAATTAATTCAATAATAATCGATCAATAACACTTAATGATTTCATCTGCATCTAAAGGATTCGTTTTAAAAGTATTCAAAACATATCCATGAAATTGTTTTTAGATATAAGTATGGGAATTTATTTTATCTAGATCATATGGGACTTTGCATATAATTACCATTTGTAATTTATGATTATTTCATGTTGCTGTTATTTCATTTGGGCTAAAACTAATGTTCAACCTAAGCACACCAGAAATCAGATCAATTTTGAAATAATGCGCTGTTCGATAAAGTCATAAATAAACGGTTACTTCACATTTAGAAAGATTTTACAAGTTAACAAATATGAAGTTAATGTTTTGGTTTCCACGACGGACAAACCAAAAGAAGTTAAGCTTATTTAATTACAGAGCCATTCACAATATAAAAGAAAATTAGAAACACAAAAATATTTTATGCTGTGTGTAAATGGACGAAGGTGGTGCCTGTGGCCGCCAGGGAATAATATGTGTCCGTGCCGTAATTGTAGTAGCATAAGCTCAGGCCGCATAATGCAAAGTACAAGTGATGCAGTGTCTTTTGTCTGTCCACAACGTATTTATGGTAAATCGCCGCAATTGGATAACCTAAAACAGGATCATTTAATAATTGAATTTTACTTCAAATCGAAGCATTTTCAATGTTCTTACCGGCCAGCAGTGTCAGCAGTAGACGGAATGCTTCCACGGGCACGCCAATCTTGTTGGCCACATATCCGGGCAGGTCCATAATGTTATGTTGCTAATTAGAATATGTCGAATTTGAATATCTCTGTATGTGTAGCTTGGCGGGTCTACTGCATAAAATTTGTATATAAAATCAACCAATCGAATGACGGAATTTCAACCGAATGTTAACACTTCACATAATTTATCTTGTGTTACCATTTGTTTGTTGTTATTTTTTATGCTTTCTAGTTGCGAAAGTGTTGTAAAGTTCCGTATGTTTGTGTATCGATGTATGTTAGTTATCGATTATGCGAACTGAGGGCAAGGGATAGGATTATGTTTAAAAAAATTGTTTAATTTTAATGGTTTTTGAATTAGAGCTTATTTAAAGCACAGAATCCAAGGGCGAACATGTTCATGGAACATGTTCGTCAAACACAAATCAGTAGTATTTTTTCCTTTTCGATAGTTCGTCGCAAATGAAAATGGCTGCATAAAAGAAAGTCCCGTTTAATTCGCTTGAAAAAAAAGCGCGCAAACAAAATTCGGAGTTTGTGACGTCACGCATGTATGTATGTATATATGTACATACACACATGCGAACTTTAAATATAAGTGTGTACATGCTGAAAAAAAACCCAAACATATACAAAATAAAACACATTTTTTCTTTAATAATCAAGTCTTCATTTTTGAAAAACTTTACTGGCGGGGTTGTGCCGGTGGAATATTACCATCGGCGTCCAATGGCACCCATTGGACCACCGGACGTGGTTGTGCCGGTGCCACATTCCCATCGGCGTCCAATGGGGCCCATTGGGCCTGCTGGATTGCCGCCTGGGCTCTCAGTTCGTCTATCCTGACCCATCCAGGCGGGGCCGCTGCTGGGACGACGACTGCCGGTTGGGCCGCTGCTGGTGGGGCCGCTGCTAGTGGGGCCGCTGCTGGTGGAGCCGCTGCTGGTGGAGCGGCCTCCCACCCCTCACAACACTTTCCGCACACTGTGTGGCAACTGCACTCACAGGAGCCATATGCCGGTTGCGGCCCAAACTGGCGCCATCCAAAACCGCGTCCACGGCAGCGCCCGCGGCCACTCCACTGCTGCTGTGGAACTGGAACCCACTTCTGAAATAAAAATAAGAGTTTTATACATTAATATTTAACATATATAATTTATTTAAAAAAAAAATGCAAGAAAAATACTTACGCTGTAGCGTCCTCTTGCTGAATACATTTTATAGTGATCGTTAAGTTAGTGATGGCAATCAGGAAAACTTAGAGGAGTAGCGATACACAAAACGACTATCGATATCAGTATTGAATATCGATATTCATAGAATCTCAACTGAGCGTAGACGGACACTTTATTAATTTTATTTTTATTCAATGTCTTTTTTAGCTGTTAATTAAGTTAAATTACAATATTTTATTATACTAAAAACTATTCCATAACTTTATTTTTATAATATACATAGATTTCGTATTTAGCACGCATATTAATATCGATAATACAGACATATAAATATGTAAATATATTTGTTCTATATTTTTGGTCGGTAATTTTTAATTTAAAATTAAACAATTTAATAAGAGAATAAAGTAACATACAATTAGAATGCGTTGCAGCAAAATTCGAATATTTTAGTTCATTTGAATAAATGATACCCCGCATTCTTATTAAACAAAAACAAATTGTCTGGCAACACTAGGTACTCATACAATGCACAATATGAAGATAAATTTTCTGTATGCAATATTAAGCTATTAATTAATTATATAGTAAAGACAAATAAATAAAATAAATTTAGAGAGAGACGACTATTATTAACTTATTTGAAGAAGTTAGAGTCGCGTTGTCACATAACAAAACTAAACTTTCTGACAGCACTGGTTACTTTAAGCAAGCAGTAAACATGCAATTAATCAAGGAAAGTAAAGGTCTATATAGTTAATATGATAATAGGTAATTTCGGGCCTTACCGAATTTTTACAGATATGTGTTATGTGTAAAAAAACGCGGAATTAAATTGCCTATATATCACATATTTTAAAGTGATTTAAAACGCAGATTTTTCTTAAACTTTTTTTTTACCTATTTACTCCAGAAAAAATATATATTATATATATTTATAAATATATTTCGATCTTGCTGTAATCGGAAGTACAAAATGTTTCATCTGCCGCAAAAAGAATTCACCACTTGCAAGCAGTATCTTTCCACATGCACTGCAAGCAGTGCAAGTAGTGTGCATGCAGTAGTGTAAAGGTGTAAGGTATATTCAGTTAATAGGTAATATCTTGCCCAACCGAATTTTGACAGATATGTGTTATATGTCAAAAAACGCGTAATTGAATTCTCTACAACATGCAGTATATTTAAAAGTGATTTGATGTGTAGATTTTTCTTAAATCGCCAAAATGTGGAAATAAATACCTTATTTCACCTGTAGCTGTTTACCTTTTTACTTAAAAAAAAAACTTTGAAGGTATGCCTAAAAGCCCTTCAAAACACCTTTCCAACGACATATAGAACAGATCTGTAGCTCTTATCGTTTGGATGCTATGGGGGTTTCAATTTTAGCGGTTTTTAGCGATTTCCCGCTAAACTAGCGATTTTTCGAAAAAGTCGTAGAACAATCGTTTCTAGATTTTTTATTGGGAACAAGTCCTCATTCAAACTTTTAAGCTAAATCAACGCTTTGATCTATACAAACAAACAGACAAACAGACAAACAGACAAACAAACAGACTGACTTTTCATCTCGTTTTGAAAAGGGCACCAAAAATTTCGAAATTAATTATCTTCTGAACCAGTGGTCGGATTTTGATGATCAAGGTGTCATTCGACGCGTATTTTTGATTAGAATATTTAAAAATTATAAAAGTAATTAAAAAGGCCCCAACGGCCCCATTTGCTCCAATAATTTAAATTTTTCCCCTCCCACTTACACCTGTTTATCTCAAGAACTAGGTGAGTTTCCTAAAGTCTTAGTATGCACATTTGTAAGTTAAATTGATACCTTTCGATCGGTATATATCTCGACCTGATCGGACAGTCATAGCAAATTTTCCATTCTTCCTGTGTATATATGCTAGTCGCCTTCGCACCCTTCGTGCTGCTTTCGTCACTAGCGCGGACTGCCGTCCGCAGTGATAGTAAGATAATGAATACACAGTATGATGAATAGTAAGAATATCCCAGAATAATCTTGGAAAACAAAGTAGCTTGTCAATATTATGGAATGGCCAGAACTTTTTGAGCGGATCCAAAATATTAAAACGACATTTGAAAAAGCGTATAAATGTCTAACGCAAAATAAACCAATACATATAGATACAGTTAATAGGCACTCCATAACATTGATCGACAGCTTTAACGAAGCTCGATTATTGATATATCAACATAAAGATGTATTAACCAATGAACATTGGTCAGAAACGTCAAGGCTGCTAATAAAACTGAGAAATAATATCCAAACAGTTAAAGACAAGCATAATTTAAATTTAATACTACCTTCTATTTTGAATACACCTGTAAAGTTGGAACTCGGTGAAAACCTTGAAGTTCGGACTGGGGATATTCAATTAGAAGAAGAAGATTTAACAAATCTAACAATCCCTGCTGTTATCACACTGGATTCCAAAGATATTTTATCTGAAAGTGAAGAAAGTGCTGATAATAGCCTTATAATGGTTGACACAGCCGCTGCCCAGAGGGCATATATTAGGGAAATTGCACAAGCAGTCCCAGAATTTGACGGAAAGAAACCCCGTCTTGAAAAATTCTTAACTGCGTTAAGACTTGTCAACCTAACAAAGGGTTCTTATGAGGAAATTGCCATAGAGTTGATTAAATCAAAAATAACGGGCACAACCCTCAATAAAATTAAAAATGAGACCACAATAAATGGAATTATTGCAAAATTAAAAGCCGTAGTTGTCGGTGAAACACCCGCCAACATAAAGGCAAAAATGGACACTTTAACGCAGAAAGGCAAAACAGCCACTCTGGTCACAACTGAACTAGAAAATCTGCGGCAGCTTCTTGAAGCTGCTTATATTGACCAAGGCATACCAGCTGAAAATGCTGACACGCTCAGCACTACAGAAGCCGTTAACACAATGATTAGTAAAACTATGGAGTCTGGTATTTTCACTACCATGGATGCTGCCGTTAGTGCATACATCCGTACTAGTACAAGACTTACTGGTAGTGTGAATACAGTGATGTACTCTAAAAGAGGGAATAACAACTACCGCGGTAGTAGCAATCGTGGTAACTATCGTGGTAGAGGCAATGGTAACTACCAAAACAGAGGAAATAATAACTACGGTTATCAAAACAACAATTACCGTAGAGGCCGAGGAAATGGAAACAACAATTCCAACCGAGGGCGAAACAACCAAAATAATAATAATACAAACAATGTTAGAGTAACCCAGAACAATCAGGGAAACTCTCAACAACCCTCAGATATTCAGCAGTAGGAAATCATGCGGTTCATACCATCAATCTTAGTTTGAATATATTTGTAGACTTTTTCAATGTGAAGACAAATAAAAAACTTGTATTTTTAATAGATACTGGTGCAGACATATCTCTGTTAAAGGAAAATTCTGATATCTTTCATGATATCCAAATAAATAAGAAGATCAATATTCAAGGCATAGGCCAAGACATAATACAGTCCAAAGGACTGATTTCAATAGAGGTACAGACAGGTAAATACATAATTCCACACGATTTTCACTTAGTAGATTTGCATTTCGCAATACCTTGTGATGGAATAATAGGCATTGAATTCATTAAGAAATTCAATTGCCAGTTAGATTTCAAACCAAATGAAGATTGGCTCATAATGAGACCAAATAATCTAAATTTCCCAATTTATGTTCCAATAACATACAGTTCTGGTAATAATTCCATTGTTCTACCAGCAAGATCCCAAGTAGTCAGAAAAATTCACCTATCATCACATGAAGATAGTGTACTAATTCCAAACCAGGAAATTAAAGAAGGCATTTATGTTGCAAACACAGTTGCAACCACCAAAAATGAATTTGTCCGATTACTGAATACGACCAGTACCGATCAAGTAGTAGATATTAAAAATTTGTCATATGAACCACTTTCGAACTACGACATAGTTCAAAACAATCCAGAAAATAGAAAGAAAACTGTCTTATCTCAATTAGCTAAAAATTTTCCACCACAATTCAAAAACGAATTGACTAATTTATGCACCCAGTTTAGTGACGTATTCGGACTCGAAACCGAATCGATCACTACCAATAACTTCTACAAACAAAAGCTAAGATTGAAGGATGATGAACCAGTCTATATAAAAAATTATAGAACCCCTCAAAGTCAAATAGATGAGATACAAGTACAAGTACAAAAATTAATCGACTATAAAATAGTCGAACCGTCTGCATCCCCTTATAACAGCCCACTTTTGTTAGTTCCGAAGAAATCTCTTCCAGGTTCTGACAAGAAAAAATGGCGATTAGTAATTGACTATCGTCAAATTAATAAAAAACTGTTGGGGAAGAACGTCCGGGAATTGTAAATCCGGGTGGAGAAAAATCCAAAAGAAAAATGACTTTAATTTACACTGTTAAAAGTGTTATGTCACAGCACATGGAATTTTTATTAAAAACTTTGCCACAGACTGGCACTATGTTGTGCTTTGCACAAGAGTCACTCGCTCAATGTTTTAGCTAAATTCGATCGACAGCTAATTAGCTAAGCTCGCACACGAAATGTAAAACAAAGCGTGGGCGGCGAGAGATAAGAACGGTTAAGTCGTATGACTTAGTCGTACTTATCCAAGGTGACATAAGGGAGCCGATAGGGTACTCGGTGTAATGCTCACCAACACATAAACAAATGCCATAGACAAGCAAAGAGAGCTAAAAATAGCACAGCTTTCTTAAAGCAGTGCGCATGCGTGCATTCTGCATGCAGTGCATCAAGAAGAGCAAATTGCAAGCAGTTAACATTGATATTCTAAAGCAGTGCAATCTTGATCTATTTATAGAACAATGGTTTTGCACTGTTCTGTTATACTGCTTAACAGAATAACTTGCAATGTAAATGTAAATAACTAAAAATGTAAAAGAAATTATTGCTCATACGAACTGGTCACTACAAAGTGGATAGGTTTTTCGACCCATATGGCTTCATTATGCGCTTGTGCAACGGGAATGCATCATCCGCAATAATATAGTATGGAGTACGTACTCCCTGCAGCATGATATCCTCCGGAAATGAGACATTTCCCGATAAAATTGATTTTCCAAGCGAGCAATGAGAAAAGGCATTCATATCCCCCTCACTTCCGTAAGTCCCAACATCGATGTACGTGAACCTATACGAAGCGTCACAAACCGCCAATAGCAGAATTGAGTGAAAGCCCTATAGAAGTAAGGAAAGGGTAATTTATATACATTGCCTCTGGTAAGTGACTTACCTTATAATTGTAAAAAGCGCTACCACTGTTGGGTGGTGCCTTGATCGCTACGTGTTTTCCGTCGATAGCACCAACGCAGTTTGGAAAGTTCCATTGCTCCATGAAATCTGTTGCCCATTTGAGCATGTTTTTAGAGTTCCATACCGGAAACTCTCCGTGCAGCGCAGTGCAGATAGCGTTAGACACTAGATCTATAGTTCTTCCCATGTGTTGCTTACTTATTCGATAGGTCGAGCCAACGTGACATTGTAGGTCTCCAGTTGCAAAACACCTAATATAAACGATTTAATAAGTATATATGTTTGCTATTGCAATGGACTTACTCGAGAACAATGGCTAGTGTAGCTTTGAGTGGAATAGCGACTGGTCTTGAATTGCGTTGACTTTTTATTTGTCCTCTGGTTCCAGATATATAAGTGAATAATTAATGCACTCAAGCAGATATTAATAAAAGCAAAAATAATTTGTATGCTATGCATTTTCGCTTTTATCAGCTATTACTGAGCTTGGATATAGCTCTTGTCCATAATTTTTCCAAATTCTAACTAATAATAATAATAATATGATGATTTCTCTAGTGAGATGACGCATCCATCAATTCAAACTTTCAAAACATTATATAGGCACCGTAGTATTGCCACTTCGCTTTCTGCTAGGCCGTTTCTGTCAGGCTGTAGAGTAGATCAACATTAGCCTGGCCGCGGCTTGTATGGAGTTTTTTCAAGTTTGCGATATCAATGAGCGCCGGGCTGAAATATTCGTTATCACCCCTAGAATACACCTGTAAAATTTGAGCCCGATCGGAGTTCATTTGATGGACCCAAAAACGGGTCAAAGGTCACTCCAAGCCATTTGTATGAACAAAATTAGTTGTTGTATAGAAAACTTTTTTTGTTCTTAAAGATATCTCTACGAAACTTACTACATGCCAATATTTTATTACTATACACAATTTGGTAAAGTTTAATCAAAATCGGACTTACATATCCTATAGCTTCCATAGGAACAATCGGGTGAAAAACACCTAATATAAACGATTTAATAAGTATATATGTGTGCTATTGCAATGGACTTACTCGAGAACAATGGCTAGTTTAGCTTTGAGTGGAATAGCGACTGGTCTTGAATTGCGCTTTGGCACTAAGAAGGGCTCTACCAATGAAAACAGATGGTTGAACTGGCTTTCTCGCATATGAAAGTTCTGGTAAAACATATCTCCAAAAAAAACCTCTTTACGAGGTAAAAGTCTAGTGACGAAAACATTTCCATGCCCCAAAATTTCTGATATCCAATTTTGTGACGAAATATATAAAGTTTTTTATATATGCTAAAAAAAATGAACATATACAAAGCTAAAAAAAAATAGGCACTCCGCACTTTGCGCAAAAAGGTTCAGCTTCTTTGCACTTAAAAAAAACTTTTTGCGCAGTGCCGAATGCCTATTTTTTTTTAGCTTTGTATATGTTCATTTTTTTTAGCATATATAAAAAACTTTATATATTTCGTCACAAAATTGGATATCAGAAATTTTGGGGCATGGAAATGTTTTCGTCACTAGACTTTTACCTCGTAAAGAGGTTTTTTTTGGAGATATCAGACATTTTTGTAAATGCCTCTGCTTTTGACAAAATTACTTTGTTAAAAGGTATTTAGTGTTTATAGAAAGGTACCTCATTACCATGATCAAGGGTCTTAACTATATAACTTGGCAATTATAAAACCAGAGCACATAGTTTCGACCCCTGATCTTTGCTGACAGCCGCCTGACTTTGGTCAGAACACTGTGGCGCCATTTCCAGTCGGCACCCTCGAGGAGGGTTCAGTATGAGGATTTTTGCCAACCATCTAATATAATAATTTCCAAATTCACCAAATCTTTAAAACTTTTAAATATTATTTTCTATTAAACATATTTGTCACTTTGCCTTTTTTATATGTATAAACTAATTTTCAACATAAAATAACAAATAAAGATCTTTGCTATTGCGAGGCCACGAGCACTTAGAAATCGTTGTATCATTGGCTTTATAAAATTTTCCGTCCTTACGTAAAACTGCTGTGTAATGTCCTTCATTAAATCCTGGACCATGGTGAAATACAGCACTTGATAAAGTGTATCTTTTATTTTCAAATCTTAACTCAGTTTGTGGAATGTTTGTCAAATTCAAATTTGTTATTTTCATATTCTACTGATCAACAAGGCAAAGTGAGAATATAAGTAAACGGCCTGTATTTTCAATAAGAGACTGACTTTGAAGACCAGCTCCGCAACGGTTACATATGCTATTTTCAATATTTTTCCAGACACCAAAATTAAAGCTTATTAGTTCATTTATTTTACACTTCCTTTCCTCTGGTATATATAACTGAGAAATCAAATTATCATACATCTGTCGATTAGGTCTATTATCACAATTAGAGCATTTTATAATTTCAACAAGCTTATGCGCAGTTAATTGTTTAATATTTTCCAAAGAATTGCAATCAAGTAAACGTCGTAGAAAGTCTCCGCTATCTTGCTGCTCAATGTTGTTAAATATTTTTGAGCGCAAATCTGAAATATCTATGTTTGTTCCCATCATTAATGGGTTTGTGTAATTTAAAAATGGTGCTTTTAAAATATTGCTGTTTGTATCATTTAAAATTAATTCCTTAATACATTTTGCGTTTATTAAGCACTGAAAAGCTGAATTTGCATAGCACGCATTATTTGGGTTTTCCATACCTCTTATATTATGAGTAATTGCATCATTATCATTTTTATTTGCAGCTGTTAGATTTGTATCTAATATTGTTGGTTCTATGAAAGCTGTAGTTTGTTTACTCAAATAGATATTTTTATCAAAAACATTTCTATTTTTTTTGTTATTTACCACATGGTGCTGCAAATCTTTTCTATAAACACTCCTTAAGCGGTTATACTCAATAATAGCACCGTCGTTTGTTTTTATACTTTTTGGATTAAGATTTAGTATATGTAAGCCTGAGAGAGTTTTCAATCGGGATAATGCGACATATGTCTGACCATTTGCAAAAACACTGTCACCAATTTCAATAACCCCAGATGTCAATGTTAAGCCTTGGCTTTTGTGAATCGTAATTGCATACGCCAAGCTTATTGGAAATTGTTTACGCACTATAAGCGCACAAATTCAAAATCGGTGGCCAATTGCGTGAGTTGCGCGAGCGAGAGTGCCTCATGCCGCCGTATGTACAGTTGGTATTCGGGCAGCAAGTTCTCATAGGCCCGATCCAGTTCCTGCATTCCTGAGTAGCTTGCTCGCTTCATGAGCAACCTTAGCTCCACGATATATGTCTTGAAGGATTCTCCTTTAGGAAATCCTGCTTGAAGGTGGCCCATGATGCTCCCTGCAACCGAATGACACGAAACCAGTCACTAGCATTCCCAGTGAGTAGTTCTGGAATGGCTTGTGAAAGGTGTGCCAGGTCGATTAGGTGAGCCGCGGCGCGTTCCTCCACACGTTCGATGAAACTCAGTGGATCCGACTGCCCATCGAAGTGGATACCCCAGCGATGCACTTTCTCCGCTATCGTGCGATATGGTGTGTCTGTGCGGCTCGTGTTCTGCGTGGCAGGGGAATGGTTGCGATTCCCTCGGAGGAGACGACTGCTCGTTCGAGCCTCCGGTGGTTGACTGCTCGGCGCAGTCACGATCACTTGCGGCACCACTTGATCCCTTGGGACAGGGGAAACGCTGCGGGATCGACTCTTGGTATCGCTGTGGTCAGATCCTGAGGCGTCCCGATACTGCTGTTCTAGCTCCATCAATCGCTGGTTGACGTGCTCGGCATGGGTGCTTATCGAGACGAATTCAGCACGGAGGTCCGCCACGGTTCCCTCAGGATCGAGGCCAAATTCCGCTGCTATCGCGATCAATTGTTCCCGGCGTCGGAAATATACCCAACTGACACTGACCATGTTGACTGGTGCACGTGTGTTGGTCCGCGGTAATGAATGAAAGGCACTTCTTTATGGTAGGCGCACGTGGTTGAATGTCCAATGTTTCTCTCGCGTTATTTTATTTTCCCAAAAGCAACCAGTCGCGGCTAATTAATTAATTGGCTAATTGAAAATGTTAGCGCGTGGCAGTGGTTTTGCTTTTCGAGAAAGATCTGTGCACGTGGTTGCAAGAGCTCTCGTTCGCTTCTCAAGGTTTTCGGACGCGTTGATTTATTTTCTTTGCTTTGGTCTAGTTGCGTTGCTTTATTTTTATTAATTGCGTCTGCTTGCGTTGATTAATTTTCTTTATGTTTAATCGTGTTGATTTATTTTCGTTGCTTTATGTTTGACTATTTTGCTTTTCTTGTGTAAAGTTGACTGCTCGCGGTGAAGGTTCTTGACTGACTAACTCCTCGCTGCGTCGGCTCAAGCCATGAGGCCTGTAGCGATCGCAGTCGACGTCGGCAGAGGCTGTGATGAAGCGCTGCTCGCGGATGCGTCGCGACAAAATGTCGCCTAGCCCTCTGGTCGCCCTTGTGGCGCCAGAGCCAGCCTGTGGCTGCTGTAGTTTTGTAGTCGCACGCGGCGTCTCTGCTTGCGTTGCGCTGCTGCCTGCGCTGTAGCTCTGCTTGCGTTGTGCTTCTGCCTGCGCTGCAGCTCTGCTTGCGTGGTTTTCTGCTGCTGAGACAGCTCTGCTGGTGTGGTTTTGCGAACAAAATTATGTGGGAAAAAAAATGGGATACCAACTGCGGTCAATGGGCCTGCAAAAAGGTTACTCCTGGGGGACGTAAGTGACCTTGACTGCTCCATTTTGCCGGATCTGAACGCGGAACATCCTGCCGTTGGTTTGGATGCGGACCCTGATGTCACGGCCGCAGGCGTGACCCCGGGCTCTAAAGACGGCGTTCAGGAGAGAAACCGGAACTAATCCGTACAGCCCATGTAGTTGCCACGATGCTGGGGCGGCTACCCAGTCGACTTGCCCCCAGCCTACGGCTGCCCTGGCGGCCTCCAACTCCTGCGCGGCTTCTCTGGCGGCCGTGTCTGCCTGGCTCCAGGTCGGCATGACGCCCGGGTCGACAGGATTGGGCTCGGTAGACCGGCTATCCGTTGAGCACCTGGGGCTGTTTGGTGGCGGCTCCACACCTGAGCGGCTGCTAGGGACCATGGATATGTCCAAAGCAGGTGCGCCTTAATAGCGCATCTCGCAATGATACAGGGGGGAAAAAATCTGAGACTGCTGGAAAATTCTGTGCTGGTACGAATCCCGTGGTTGACTTTTCTGACGGGCTCGCAAATTTTCGTATTAACTTGTTACAATGAGGAAATATAATGGCTCTATAATACCCTGCACTTTGTATGATGAGTGGCACGCTTCCAATAAGAAAAAGTAGACAACAAAAATGGCTGGCCGATATCGATGCTCGAGATGTTAATCAAAGGGACAAAATGTCCAATAAGAATTTTGTACCAGACGTCCCTGCTCGGGCGCCATCTGTAACGAAGCTTTTCCAGCCGGGGTCTGCGTCTCAGTCCGGCCAGGGTCTGTTTACAGAAAATTAGTAAATCATCTGGGACGACTGGACAGAGCGGCGGGAGCGTCAGCGAATAGGCTGACGTTCACGCTCGAAAATCGGCTCAAATTGCCCCTTGCGCGAGCCCAAGAGCGGCCCAGGAGGACGAGGAAGGGACTCCCGAGACCCGTTGCGTCCTCCTCATCGTACCTACGGATCCCCTCGGTTCAGAGTTGGACACAAGATGCCCCTGTCCGTCGACGTTGGATGGTGACTCTCAGGAATGAGAAACGGAACTGACCGGGATCTCATTCCAGGAAGGCCCCCAACGTCGTCCAGACCCGGCCGCCTGGTCCGATCCGTGGACGGAAAACGTAACAGACCGAAATTCCTTCCACGAACCGGATCCAGGTGTTTCCAGGCCTGGTCCCCGGAGAGGATTTAGGAGTAGAAAACGGAACGGACCGAAATTCTATCCCTGAATCACCTCCGGAGCACCAGGTCCGGCCGGTCGGTTCGACCATGCGCCCGCCTCCCGGGACCCGCCTCAGGATTCCTGAAATTTACCTGAAAGGAAATATATAAAAAAACACGTGTCACTATCGTTACAAAGATTTACCCTTTTCTTTATTGGGTTACATTCTGGATTTACAAAAAGAAGTATTTTGCCGCACGGTCAGAAGAAGACTGGTTACTGCTCCAAAAGGCGGAGCCAAGAAAAGGAGAAAGATACAAAACTGTTGACCGGCTTACCCGCTGCGTGTAGAATTTCGTAGTGGAGATTTGCTACTCCTTGCTGTGATTTCCGCAAGTGGCTGTCCGGCTGTCTGCCGTGAAAGAATTCGGCGGGCGAACCCTGCGCGACGGTGGAACACGCACTCAAAAGCGTCGCAACTGGTGGCGCTGCGCTGAGCTGTGGTTTTCTTGCTGCTGAAAAGCCCGCGCACACACACACACAATAGGGGCGGCTGAAAAGTCCGCTCACACACACACACACAAAGTGTTGCGGCTAGTGGCGCTGCGCTGCGCTGTGTTGTTTTAGTTGTTGTTGGATGGCGGCTGAAAAGCCCGCGCACACACACACACAATAGGGGCGGCTGAGAAGTCCGCTCACACACACACAAAAAGTGTTGCGGCTAGTGGCGCTGCGCTGCGCTGTGTTGTTTTGATTGTTGTTGCACTGTGCAGATGTCGTGCTGCACCAATGTTGGGCTGCCGCACTGTTTTGTTGCTGTTGTTGTTCTCACGTTTGTGTTGCACTGTGCAGATGTCGTGCTGCACAAAAGTTGGGCTGCCGCACTGTTGTTGTTGCTGTTGTTGTTCTCACTGCTGTTGTGCAGTTTCGCGCACAATGTGGCCGGCACTTGTTGTAATTGTTGTTGTTGCTGTTGTTGTTCACGTAATTGGGTTTTTTTCTTAAAGGTTTTGTGCACTTGGGTTATAACTTTGTCCGCTGCGATCTTGACACTTCGAGCCCGTCAGAAAAGTGACGCTCGCCGGCTTGACGGAAATTCCACCATTTTTCCCGTGTTCGTTCACGTGAACTAGGTGAACGATCACGCTCCAGTGCGGGGTTCACGGGAACTAGGAACTGAACAAAAGAGCCGCGACTTATTCCATGCGCGGTTCTTTGTGAGGAACTGAACGTTTTCGAGCATGATCCACTGGCTCGTTCACGGTGTAAAAAATAAACAAACTAAATTGTGATGCAGCTGGATGCCTCACGCAAGGCATAAAACGGATGACAAATAATACACACACACACACAAGCGTTAAGGAAATAATATTAAGCTATTGAATAATTATATTAATACACACATAATATACACAATTTTAGTTACTAAGCACACACAAACACTCTTATAGTAAGCGACTCATAACATTTTACATATATATGCAGACACTTTCGTAGAGATAGAAAATAGAAAGAAAAAAAAACACAAATTAAACACTCAACTTCAATGTCCAAAACGGATAAAACAAAGAAGAGATTAATCCCTTTCACCAGGCTAAGGGCTAGGCAGAGCACTAGTTTACCAAACATACCGGAAAAAGTAGAGGCAAAACGCGCTAGGGCATTAGCAACAAGACCAAACATGAACACAAATACGTCGACTTCGGACGCGTCGTCCTCACCTCCGTTAGGGCAAGGACTAATGCAGGTTTCAGGTGACTTTTTGGGGTCGTTCAAACTAACTGACGTTATTAAAGGTATGCCTTATTATGAGGGTAGTAAAGAAGAGTTATATGAGTTCATAAATAATGTCGAGGAAATGTTGATGCTCATTAGCGGAGCTGATCAAAAACCCCAATGAGGTTTTTGATATTCAAAAAGCACTGTTTGACATAGTTACTGCAAATGAGACGAACATGGTAGCATTGGAGGTCAAGAAAGAACACCATGCAGCGACTTGTTTAGAAGCCTTTGTCACAGGACTCAGGGGTAGTTTGGGTACCTTTGTGAGAGGCAAGGAGCCGGAGACTCTGCAAAAAGCTTTCGTATGTGCTACCAAGGAGAGGGATATACATTTGCGGAAACAGGAGTATGACAGCCGAAATGATCGTAACGGAGGTAATTTCGGCAGGAACGATCGTAACGGAGGTAATTTTGGCAGGAACCAAGACTACAGGAACGACCACAATGACAGATATGACAGGCAAGATAGGGGAAGATATTCTGGAGGTAACCAAACAAGACGTTTCAACAATGATGACAGACAAAGACGTGATTGGGATAGGAATGGACCATACCGATCAAGGTATGAGGGAAAAAATAACAATTCCAACCAACGGGCTATAATGCCTAAGCAAGAGAATGAGTCGAACAGACAGAACGGACCAAGGCAATGGAACAGATTTAGGACCTCAGGGGACACGAACTTTAATAACATTGAACAGGACAGTAGCAGACACAGTAGTCATAATATCGATGAAGAAGGAAATTTTGGGTCAGAAGCCTCAAGAAACAGATAGGATATCTAGCTAGGGAAACGCATGGCCAAGCATTACCCTATATGATCGTACATTCCACATCTGGGTATGCTCTAAAAATGCTGATTGATACAGGAGCTTCAAATTCGTTTTTAAACCCTGACATGACACCTGCCCATACAACCACTGCCAGCAGCAACTCCGCAATATATTAGCTTAGGGACTTTATCCCTAAACAATTCTGTATTTTTTATAAGTAATCAAGACTTGAGAATATAGATCAGTTGAAGTTTCCAGCAAAGACAAACCAGACGGGTTTTATTTAAAATCATTTATTGTATTGAACCAGCGGCCAACTCTACATACATATATGACGAAGATTCATCGCCAGAACCAGAGTCCATCTCTCTCTCTGTTTGCACGTTTTTTTTTGCGAAACGTTTTCTCGAGCGTGGCATGACTTTTTCTTTCAACGATCAAAAAAAGAATGAACAGCAAGAAGCAGAGAGCATCTTTTCTCTATTTATACCCGTTACTTATTAAAAATAAGTAAAAGGGGATATTGTATTCGTTGCAATGTATGTAACAGGGAGAAGGAAGCATCTCCGACCTTATAAAGTATATATATTCATGATCAGCATCAACAGCCGAGTCGATATAGCCATGTCCGTCTGTCCGTCCGTCCGTCTGTCCGTCTGTGTGAGTTCATAGATCTCAGAGACTATTAGAGCTAGAGCAACCAAATTTGGCACACAGATTTCTATAAACCCCACGCAGGTCAAGTTTGTTTCAAAATTTTGCCACGCCCCTTTCCGCCTCCGTAAATCGCGAAAATCCACCACACGCACAGTTTTCAAGATATTATGTTTTTTTAAACGGTGAACTTTAGCTACTGTTATTACCTATCATCCTATTAAATCCCAAAAAGATCGGACAAACAGAAAGGTGGTACTGGCTGATTAAAGCTTTTAAGCAATTAAAATGCCTAAAAGCATGCAATAAAAAAATTTTAATTTGTTTATGTAAGTAACGGGTATCCTATAGTCGGGAGCTCGACTATAGCCTTTCCCACTTGTCTTGATTTGCAATCCCTTTTCCACTTTAACACCATTTCACTTTCCAGTGTCTAATTCTTATTCTGTTTTATGCTGTCACACACACAGCTACTTCCATCTCACTCATGCTCCCGCTCAGACTACGTTGACAGAAACGTTCTGTCTCGCATTCAAGAGAAACAACTTCGAAGCAAAAACAATAGGCAATGGCAAATGAATCAAAAACAGAAGACAAGGAGAATAAGCAAGGAATGCGTTATAATTTGAATTAATGAAACGTAATATGCGACATATACATCAACACCGTGGACATCAAGTGACTGTTACTACCCAACTTATAACTCGCGCCAGTTTTTTTATAGTGGGCCACAAACTGTGTCGAAAGTCCCCAGCTAAGAGAGATGTGATGCGACCCATTAAAAGATTCTTATCCCGGAGGTCTTGTAAAGTTATATTTAGTACCTTAAAGCCACCTTTATGAGCCATAGTGCACTCATCCAAAACGATTAGCTTACAATCTTTAAAGATCATTGCCGTATTGGATTGCTTAGAAATTTTGAAATGCGGAACTTCTTCACGCATTCTATCAAATGGAAGCTTAAATGCGGAGTGCGCTGTCCGACCTCCAGTTAGCAATGTTGCAGCAATACCAGAAGACGCAGCAGCTATGGCAATATTCTAATTTTGTCGAACTTTTGCCAACAATAAATTTAATAAAAATGTTTTGCCTGTACCCCCAGGAGCATCCAAAAAAAAAATTTCTCCATTTTCAGCTTCAACGCTGATCATTATTTTTTTATGTACCTTATTTTGCTCAGCAGTTAGTAAATTTTCAGATATTTGACAAAATAGTAATAGTGTTGCAAACATTTCTCGCAGTTTATTTGGGTGCTGGCAGAGAGCAGCCTGAAGTAAAAGCCTCAAGTAAAAGCTTTCACTGTTGTTGTGGTGTATAGTATACCCTCGACCCAAAGTGCTATCCCTTTTGACTTTTGAAACTTACAAAAGTGTTTTTGCAAAGGGGTCAACGACTCCTCCACCTCCTCATTCATTGTAAATGGAAATAATAGTAACGCGCTCCATTGCCCGGTATTGTGTATTTGAACTTAAACTTTTTACTCTAGAAACCATATAAAACAAGTGGGAAAGGCTATAGTCGAGCTCCCGACTATAGGATACCCGTTACTTACCTAAATAAATTTAACTTTTTTTTTATTGCATGCTTTTAGGCACTTTAATTGCTTAAAAGCTTTAATCAGCCAGTACCACCTTTCTATTTGTCCGATCTTGTTGGGATTTAGTAGAATGATAGGTAAAAACAATAGCTAACGTTCACCGTTTAAAAAAACCTAATATCTTAAAAACTGTGCGTGTGGTGGATTTTCGCGATTTACGGAGGCGGAAAGGGGCGTGGCAAAATTTTGAAACAAACTTGACCTGCGTGGGGTTTATAGAAATCTGTGTGCCAAATTTGGTTGCTCTAGCTCTTACAGTCTCTGAGATCTAGGCGCTCACACGGACGGACAGACGGACGGACGGACGGACGGACGGACGGACGGACGGACGGACGGACGGACGGACGGACGGACGGACGGACGGACGGACGGACGGACTGACGGACAGACGGACATGGCTATATCGACTCAGCTGTTGATGCTGATCAAGAATATATATACTTTATAGGGTCGGAGATGCTTCCTTCTCCCTGTTACATACATTGCAACGAATACAATATCCCCTTTTACTTATTTTTATAAGTAACGGGTATAAGTATGATAAATAAATATTTATGAAGATTGATAACGTTGTGTACTTTCTGTTTAAATTTTTTTTTGACGTATTTATTTAAGATATTCTCTGCTCGCAACTCGACGGATAGCTCGAGCTTATTTTATTTAACTTTGTTCATAAGGTGGGGATGACAAGTCTGGATAGTTTATATTTAAAATTTGTAATTGTTAAAATTTAAAAATTGTAATGGGACTCGGCCTGCAAGCACGGCGATTCGTGAGTAATAAATAATTTAAACACTTGAAAAGCAGCTTACATTCATTGTTAATTGAAATAATAGTAGGGCGCTCCATTGCCCGGTATTGTGTATTTGAACTTTTTTTTTTTTTTTTTTTTTTTTTAAACAGTGCTTTTATTTATTGTATCTCCACTCTTAAGGGACTAACAATAATTAATCAAATCATATTCTAAAATTTTAACAATTATATTGTGAATTGTATTTAAGTTAAACGGCTCTAATAGATAAAAGAAAGTCACTGAGCTGGCTGATCGTTGCGCTGCAGTCGGCTGTGTCTGCAAACTCTGATTAGTGATCTAGCAAGAGGATTTGGATGTGAGGCGAGCTTTATTTGATGTTTTGCTTGTTGTTCTAGAATCTCTTCTTTTACGAGTTTGTTGTGCAAGTCTCTGTGGATGTCGTCGGACAGAAGATACCACGAAGCCCCAGTGATGGTTCTCAGGATTCTGGACTGCGCTCGCTGTATGATATCGATGTTGCTACTGCTTGCCTTGCCCCAGAGCTCAGAGCCATAGGTCCAGATGGGTTTTAGCACAGAGTTGTATATGAGGACTTTATAGTCCAGGCTAAGGGGAGAACGAGCGTGTATAAGCCAGTGGAGGTTACTTGCCTTAAGTTTCAAATGAGTCTTTTTGGTTTCTATGTGTTTGCGCCAGGTGAGCCTCCTGTCTACGTGAACGCACAGGTACGTCACTTCGTCGGTTTGTGGGATGCGTGAGTTGTTTAGGACCAAATGAGGGCAGATTTGTTTGTTGAGAGTAAAAGTAACTTTCCAAAGCTATTAGGTGTCGAGCCAGTTGAGCAGTTGCCTAGATGTTGTTAGCTGGTAGTCTGTAGGTATATCCGCTGTGTTCAAGACGTAGAGGATCGGTCCGAGAACGCTGCCTTCGGGTACTCCAGCTTCGATTTTGTGGTCATGGGAAATGCTTGTGTTACATTTCACTGCGAATACTCGATTGTAGAGATATGACTCAAGCAGTTTGTGTGTGTTTTGAGGTAGCAGTTTTGTTATTTTGAACATAAGTCCGTCCAACCATACTCGGTCAAATGCTTGAGCCACGTCAAGAAATATTGCAGTGCAGTATACCCGATGTTCGAAAGCAGTGCGAATTTCTGATGTTATGCGATAGACTTGCTCGACCTTTCCATGTTTTTCTCGGAAACCAAATTGGTGCGATGGCACAGTATTGTTCATTTTGAGATGTGGGTTTATGCGCAGCAAGAGGACTTTCTCAAACAGCTTCGAAAGACAGGTTAGTAGGCAAATTGGTCTGTATGATGATGTCTGCGTTTTGTCTTTTCCCGGCTTGGGTATCATTACTATGATTGACGTTTTCCATTTTTGAGGGAAATAACCAAGTCTTGCGATTGCGTTGAAGAGCCGACATATGAGTAATATAGCACATCTTGGGAGTTCGATGATCATCTTTGGCGTTATTAAGTCAAAGCCAGGTGACTTTCCTGGCTTTATCTGCTCCTCAATGACTTTTATAATTTCGCTTGGGCGAAATTCTATGGGATCTATTGGCTCTAATATGTTGTCACGCGATGAAGAAGGGAGCAGAAATGAGTTTGTGGCAGGGTTTGGTTGAAAGACCTGCTTAAGGTGAGAGGAAAATGCGCTGGCTCTTTCGTCGTCGCTGCGGAACCAACTGCCAGTGGGGCCCTTAATGGCATAGTTGTTTCGATTGGAGAGCTTAGATTTCGGTTAGCTCTCCACAATGGATATTTTGTGATATTGGGAGAGAGTTTTTCGATGTACTGGCGCTGCGCATCTGCTTCCTCGAGTTTAAGTGCCTTGGTGAGAATGCGTGTAGCTACTTTCAGTTTGTGCTTTGCAGCTGGTGATCGGTTGGACTGCCATTCCCGTCGTAGTCGTCGTTTTTCTAGAACCAACTGTTCAATTTCTCTGCTTGTTCTATTGTGGTTTAATTTTACATAGTTGTTTCTCGGGGTTGAGACCTTTGCTGCTGCAACTAATACGGACGTGAGAGAATCTGTCGAGGTGTCGATATAGTCGTTTGTAGTCAGTATCGGCGTTTGTTCAATGTGTGAACACACATATTTCTTGTACGTTAGCCAGTTTGTTCTATTGCTTGTAATCCTGTAGGGCCGTTCAACAATGTCCGGGTAATGCATAAGATTAAAAAAGACAGGCGAGTGATCAGATGATAAGTCTGGCAGTGACTCGACGGTTACCATGTTACGCGCAATCTTTCTGGTAACTGCAAAATCAATAAGATCTGGCAGCTTTTTAGGATCTGTTGGCCAGTATGTAGGCTTACCCGGAGACACAAAATCGAGCTTGTTGATTCGATAGATGATTGAGCTGAATAACTGTTTTCCCTTTGGGCTTACCAGACGAGATCCCCAGTGTGTGTGCTTAGCGTTGTAGTCACCGGCTGCTACAAATCGCTCCCCTAGAGTATTGAAGAATCCCGTAAATTGGTCTTCAGAGATCGAAAAGCGAGGTGGACAATAAACTTCAGCCAGAGTTAGTGTACCAATGCTGGATTGCAAGTTTATAGATGTAGATTGCAAATGGTTCGTTTCAAATCTCTGCAAAAAGTGGTGCTTAATGCGGCATCGAATTAATATGCCAGTGCCACCATGAGTTTTGCCGTCTGGATGGTTTGTTGCGTAAAACAAATACCCTGGTATTTGAAAGTTGTATTTATTTGTAAGATGGGTCTCTGCAAGAAGCATAGCATCGATATTTTTGTCGTTTAAGAATTGTATAAGTTCAAGTTTGTGCTGTGAAACACCATTTGCGTTCCACAGAGATATCCGTAGCGAAGCCATTAGGATTTTGACGATAAGAGTAATTGGATCAACATGTTTTGATTCCGCATGAGTTCTTGCGTTGTAGTTTGCATGAACGTCATAAAGTCCTTCATGCTTTGCTGTAGCGATAGCATCGCTGCTTCGATGCCACTTGGTTGTTGTTCGCATTGGCGTAGATTTTGCCGTATATGATCTGCTCGTGCAGGATGTGAGATATTTTCCATTGGAACGGGAGGGTTCGTACCCGATCTCAGAGCACTTGCAAAGGAAATTCCAGGGGTGATACCTTTGGGGACTGAGGATGATGAGGTAAAATTGGACGGTTGCGAGACAGTGTTGGAGCTTGGTGTGGTATGAGGTCGCGCTGAGACAACTGGTTTATTGAGTTCACTTCTTTCAAAGCCGTGATAATTTCGGCGGGTGCTACTGATGGTTCAATTCCTTTTAGAACTACTTGAAGTCCCTTACAACTTTTCAGTTGATATGTGTAGTAATTTTTACCGGCATCTTTAAGATACTTGGTCAGAGCTCGGTGGTCAGCCTCTGTTTGAAGCTGTACTTTAGTTTCATGTATGTTTCCCTTTTTTAGAGGGATTATGTGAAAACATTTTTCTCCAGTTAGTGCGACTAGTTTGTTTACCAATTCGCTTGAGCTTTGCTCACGAACGTATATCGGTGGGGGCTTGGTCTTCCTTGGCTCCGCTTCCTTAGGCTCATTTGGTTGGTTATTTTCAGTATCTTCCAAGAGGGCAAATTTGTTTGAGCTGAGCACGTCAGGAGTTTGTTCACCATCATCACCACGGTTGATTTTTGACTTATTACCTGCATTCGCATTTTGTGGGCTAAGCTTGCGCTTGATTTGAATGAAGCGATCCATACCATTCTGCAGTCGAACCAACTTTTTGGGTTTGCTTTGATTTTTGCTCTTTACCTCTGTTGTTATTGTTTGTATTGTTGTACTTCACATTTAAATCGCTCTCAGACAATAACACCACTAATAAAACAAACTCTGAGAGTGAGCGCCGCTCATGCTCATAGAGTATTTTGGACTTGGCACTTTTTGTTTTGTTTTTGTTTAGCAAAATATGTTTATATGTATATTCACTAATAATTGCGTTCTTTTGTTAAATTGGTTGGAGTTACCAAATTTGGTTTTTGCACAGTTAACATTTATTCACATTGGCCGTGTTCACCAGAACTAATCAATCAGTAATCATGTATTTTGCTTGTTCGATAACAAAGCATCACATCACAGAATTTCAGCGTACTATTTTGGTGATGAATTTTCAGTCATCATACATCACAAAATTTGAAATCATGATTGCTAATCACTGCATTTCACCAGAATAATCATGCAAATTTCATCGATTTTCTGTTGTCGATTTGTTCTGGTGAACACGGCCATTGATTTTTATTTATTTTTTTGCTGAGTCTCAACTTTCCGCTTGCGAAGAGAAGCCGCTGGCACGTCTTCACTTGAGCAGGCCTAAACTTAAACTTATTTGAACTTGAACTTTTAACTCTAAAAATAATATAAAATAACTAAGGGGCTCCGCCCCTGCTCGCTTCTCTCACCAACCCCCGGCTCGCTTCGCCCGCAGAATTGAAAGGATGGTCTTAAGTTGTCCCGTTTAATAAATTTACATAATACTAGGGGCTCCGCCCCCTGCTCGCTTCGCTCGCCAACCCCCAGCTCGCTTCGCTCGCAACATTGTCTTTAGTTGTCCGGTTTAACAAATTTACATAATATTCTTAGGATATCTCCGATTGCATCCGATTGTTCCTATGGCAGCTATATGATATAGTCATTCGACTTTGACCAAATTTGGTCAGAATGTAAGAGACAGTACCAAACATATAATATCTGAGTTTGGTTGAGATATCTTAAGAAACAAAAAAGTTTTTCATACTAAAGGTGTTTTTCATCCGATTGTTCCTGAAGGAAATGGAGCGTTATCCTGTCCAGCATAAGATTCTCTAAGTGATTGGGGGATTGTTAGACGAAACCACGAGCCGTATATTTAATTCAACACGTCGTAGGTGCAACAGTTTATTTTAAAGGTTCTCAGAATACTAAATTATTTGGGCAATCGGTTGTAAGCATAAAATGAGTTTAAATGACAGCGCGGTGTCGGAGCAGAGGAAATTTTATAACGGAAAGGATCAGCGACTGGACGACGCAGGAAAAGAGCTTCGCGGGATCAGGGCTGATCAACAATAAGTAAGCGGCGTGGGAACAGCGACTGGACGACGCAGTAAAGATTTTCGCGGGATCAGTGTTGGGAACCCAAGAAAATCGGCGCAACAAAGTAAGCGACGTGGGAGCAACAAGACTGGACGATGCGGTAAAAAGCTGCGCGGAATCAGAAGTTAGCAACCAAGAAAAAACGGCGCAAACAATTTTTCTTTAACGGCCGGAATCAGCGACTGGACGACGCAGGAAAAAGAGCTGCGTGGGATCAGAGCTGATCAGAAAGAAGAAGACTTGCGATGTCCAGATGTGCATCGATTACCGGCAGCTGAACGCGAACTCTATCCCGGACGCGTATCCCCTGCCGAGGATCAACCACATCCTGGAGCGTCTGCGCAACGAGAAATACATCTCGACCTTGGACCTGAAAAGCGGTTACTGGCAAACCGTGCCTGGGCGCGGCGTCTTCCATTGATGCCGTTCGGTCTCCACTCAGTGCCCGCCACTTTTCAGAGAGCCTTGGGCCCCGACATAGAGCCATGGAGACTTCATTGCAGGAGCATGTACGCAACCTAGGAGAGGTGCTCAGAAGACTAAGGCAAGCCAACTTGCGGCTCAATCGGGCCAAATGCAAATTCTTTCTACGCAGTCTAGTGTCCCTTGGGCACGTCATCAGCGGAGAGGGAATCCACACGGACCCCGACAAGATCGCAGCAGTTCAAGAGCTACAACCACCAGCGACCTGCCGTGAGCTAAGTCGCTGCCTAGGGATTGCGTCCTGGTACCGACGCTTCGTCCCGAACTTCGCCGACATCGTCCAGCCCATGTCCCTCTTGCTCAAGAAGGGCCAGAAGTGAGACTGGAAACCAGAACAGAAGGCTGCATTCGAGGAGCTCAAAGCACGTCTGACCGAAGCTCCAGTCCTCGCCTGCCCGGACTTTAGCGAGAAGTTTGTACTCCAAACCGACGCGAGCGACTGCGGACTTGGAGCCGAACGGATGATCGCCTATGTCAGCCGGCGACAGGTCAAAGCGGAGGAAAACTATTCGGCCACTGAGAAGGAGAGCTTGGCAATAGTTTGGGCCATCCGGAAACTGAGATGCTACTTGGAAGGCTACCGGTTCGACGTGGTAACCGACCACCTCGCACTCAAGTGGCTTAAGAGCATCGACAACCCGACCGGTCGGATCGCACGATGGGCCCTGAGGCTACAACAATATCAGTTCGACATACACTATCGTTGAGGCTAGCAGAACGTCGTGGCCGACGCCCTGTCACGCCAACCACTGGAAGTAGCCCTGCAGATGACACAAGAAGAGGAACCGAGCTGTAAGTGGATAACACTGCTCACCAAACGCATCTTGGAGGCCCCGGACCGATTTCAGGATTTTACAATTGAAGGAAACCAAGTTAACCGTTATCTCGGCCACCGGTCAGAAGAGGAGGATTACATTCCTTGGAAGCTGTGCGTCGCATTCGACCACCGATCTAGAGTGCTAGCCGAGTGCCACGACCATCCCACCGCTGGACACTTGGGTATCCGAAAGACGATAGCTCGGATCAGTCAACGCTACTACTGGCACGGTTTGTTCCGGGACGTAGCTCGCTACGTGAAGCAGTGCGAGTAGTGCCAAAAATTCAAAGTGAGCCAACTTAAGCTTGCAGGTCGGATGTTGACACGCCAGGTGGAGGAGCCCTTCGGATCACATTGCGCAGACTTCATTGGTCTACTCCCACGTGGGAATACCATGCTCCTGGTATTCTTCGACGCGTTCACGAAGTGGGTACACAGTTCACGAGTCGATCCTTTCGTGCTTTTTGTTAAACCGCCGGCATCGAGTTGCAGCATACCGCCCTGTACAGCCCACAACAGAATCCGACCGAGCTCGCAAATTGGACAATCAAGACGATGATCGCGCAAAACATCTGTGGGACCAGAAGACGTGGGACGATCTTTTGCCAGAAATCATGCTGGCAATCAACACCAGCGTCTCAGACACGACCGGATTCAGCCCAGCGTTCCTAGTCCAAGGACGAGAACCCCGACTCCCGGGAGCACTCTACGACTAGGTCACACGCGGTAACGGACGGGAACCAAAAGCACCAGAAGACAAGGCCGGACGACTCCACGAGATCTTCAGGATAGTGAAGGAAAACACGCAACGGGTCACGATCGACCAGGCTCGCCATTACAACCTGCTACGTCGCGAGTGGCGCCCCGAGTTGAACAGCCTCGTCTTGGTTAAGCACCACGTGCTATCTAACGCCGCTGAGGGTTTCGCGGCCAAGCTAGCAGCAAGTGGGCACATCGCGACGCAGGGTGGCCAACCTAGACGATCTTAAAGCCTATCACACTGAGCTCGTACACGATGCCCAACCCGAGACGGGCCTCGTCCCCTTGTCGCCTGAGACCACCTCGGGCCCAGTCCCGAACTAATCTCAAAGATTCCGCTACACGCCTCGGCCAAGCCAGACGTCTCTATCTAACTCTCCGAAAATTCTACGCCTCTATTAAATCCTTCGAAACACTCCGTCTTTAAACACTAACTACGCCTCTACGTCTCGAACTAACCCAGGACTAGTGCGGAAACCCGTGGCTAATTATTTCCATTCTTTCACATAGTACATGGCCGGTCGACCCAACGAATCCGCAGAGGCCGAAGGGATCGTCCTCGGAGAGCGCGCAGGACATAGCGGGCAGTACCCTCGTCGGTCCTACGACGCTGACTACCTCGTCCACAGTCCATACGACTAGGACCAAAGTCGGGCAGCTTCCCCAAACCCAGAAGCCGGAGATATGGAGGCGATCCACGAGGCGGATGCAGACTGGGGATCCGTTGAGGAGAGTCTTCCTCACCGGTTGCCGGACTCATCGGCCATAGGCGAAATCTTCGCCGCCGAAATAAATCGCTAGGGCGCAGAAAATCTCGAGCCGACGATTTTAGACGACGAGTACTACTTTGAGGTCTTGGCCGCAGTCTTAGGCGCGGAGGTCGCCCAAGATTTGCCCTGGGACCAACTCGACTGGGTCCCGATACCGGAGGGCTGGGGCGTTTTTGGCTTGGGAGCTCATATCGCCGCCGTGGACGCCGTGGAGGTATCCCACCCTAAAGCCCTGATGCAAGAGCAAAAGAAGTTCGTGGTGGAGGCAGACGGGCAGCGTTTTCAAGTCCTGCGCTTGGAGGTCAGGTGACCGTTTTTCTTCGTCCCCCGAAGTAAAGGGGGGTGTGAGGCAGCATCCAGCTGCATCACAAAATTTAGGTTTTTTTTACACAGTGAACGAGCTCGTTCACTTGAACGTCGCACGGAGCGAAAACGTTCACTTCCTCACAAAGAACCGCACATGGAATAAGTCGCGTTCTTTTTCTTCGTTTTTTTTTTTAAGTTCCGTGAACCCCGCACTGCAGCGTGATCGTTCACCTAGTACCGAAGGTGAACGATGTGAACTAACAGCGGCTGTGAGAGCAAAAATGGTGGAAATTCCCTCACGCGGAGCGACTTTACTTTTCTGACGGGCTCGCAAAAGAATGACGTGTTCATCTCGAGTATTCTCCACAACAGCAAAGTAAACCACATCGCCAAAAACAATAAAAAAAACGTTTATTAGTGTCCAAGTGCAGCCGCCGCCGCCGGCAACAACAACAATAAAAACTATATTTTTTTTGTGTGCGGGCCAGTTAAGTTGCTGCCATCGGCAACAACCACAACAGCAACAATAGAAACAACACAGCGTAGCGAAGCGCCATCAGTTGCAACGCTTCTTGTGTGTGTGTGTGCGCCGGCTTTCATAAGCACTTTTGTGCGTGTGTGTGTGCACACAAGTGTCGCCGTAGTTAGCGACAACAATAGCAACAAAACCACAGCGCAGCGCAGTGCCATCAGCAGCAACCAGAGTGAGTGTATGTGCGCGGGCTTTTTAGCCGCCACTGTTGTGTGTGTGTGTGTGCGCGGGCTTTTAGCCACCAGCAGCAACACCAGCTACAAATACAGCGCAGCGCCGGCCGGCAGCTTCGAAGACCACACGTGAAGTGTGAGTTCCAGAAAGAAGCAGCAACGAGCCACCTGCGGAAACGCCACAAGCAGCGGGTAAGCTGGCCAGCGGCCTCTGCCCTCCTTATCTCTTGGCTCCGCCTATGGAGCAGTAACAATTTTCATAATGTTTGTGACATAATGTTTGTGAAATAGTAATTTTAAAAAACAAAAGTAAAATATTATAACGATAATGGCATGCTTGATTCTTTTTGTGCTGGGCAAACAGTTTTCTCTCCTTCTTAGCGGATTTCAAGGACCCTGATGCGGGCCCTGGAAAGCGGCTGCATGGTTGAACCGACCGGCCGGACTTGGTCCTCCGGAGGTGGTTCGAGAATAGAATTTTGGTCCGTTCCGTTTTCTATTCTTGAACAACCCTGGCCGGACTGAGACGCCGACCGCGGCTGGAAAAGCTTCGTTACAGAAGGCGCCCGAGCAGGAACGTCTGCAACAAAATTCTTATTGGACATTTTGTCTTTGTAACATTTTGAGCATCGATATCGGCCGACCATTTTTCCTCTTATTCAGAAGCATGCCATTAATCGTTATAAAGTGTAGGGTATTATAGGGCATTTATAATGTCCCATTTTATATTAGTTTTCAAAATTAATATGAAAATCCCGGAGCCCGTCAGAAAAGTCAACCACTGGATTTTCACCAGCCACAGAATATGTTGAAGCCCCTGAATTTTTATAATTACTAACCAAATACCCTGCAAAGTATTCAAAATTTTTTATATTTTCCCCGGATCATTTTCCCTGTTCAGAAAAATCTTTTCTTTTCTCCTCCTTTCTCGAAATATTTTTTTCCGCATCTCGATGGAGCCTAGCGGCCGTTCAGGTTTGGAGCCGCCGCCGAACAGCCCTCGGTGCTCACTGGATAGCCATTCGACGGAGCCTAACACGTTCAATACGGTCCCTGCGTCGACCATGAGCCCGGTATCTGCAGCGGCAAGAGAAGCCGCCCCGCCTAGGCTGGGGCCAAGTCGACTGGGTAGACGCCCCAGCAGCGTGGCATCTCCGCGGCTTGCACGGATTTGTGCCGGTTTCTCTTTTGGACAGCGTCGAAAAGGTTCGTGGTCAGGCCTGTGGCCGGAACATCAGGGTTCGCGTACAAACCGGCGGCAGGTTGTTCCGTATTAGAATCCAACAAAATGGAGCGCTTATGGTTACTTTTACCTCCTGGGGTTAACATTTTGCAGGCTTCTCAGTCCCTGGCTGATCCACCATTTTATTTGCATATATTTACTCACCACACAAGCAGAGCTGCAGCAGCAGCAGAAAGACAGCGCAGGCAGCATCGCAACGTTAGCAGAGACATCACGTGCGATTACAAAGCTACAACCTGGCTCTGCCGGTTCAAGGGCGGGCAGCGCCCATTTATCAAACGCGCGAATTTTGTGCCTCGTGTGCGAGCAGCAGCCACTGGCTAGTTCTGGCGCCACAAGGGCGAGCAGAGGGCTCGGCAACATTTTTGTCGCGACGCATACGCGAGCAGCGCTACATCACCACCTCTGCCGGCGTCGACTGCGATCGCCACAGGCCTCATGGCTTGAGCCGAAGCAGCGAGGAAGTAGTCAGTTCGGGACCTCCACCGCGATCAGTAAATGTTAAACAAAACGAAGCCAATAATACAACGCAACCAAAAGAATCAAAGAAAATAAAACAACGCGAATAAAAGCAAATAAATCAACGCGAGCAAAGCAAGAAAATCAACGTGAGCAAAGCAAATAAATCAACGTGAGCAAAGCAAATAAATCAACGCGATCAAAAAGCAATCAAACGAAGCAAAGCAAAGCAAATCTAAATTAAAGAAACATTTTCCCGAAAATCAGCAACGGTCCTGCAAGCAAGCCAAATATTTTTCTCGAAAGTTCTCAACGGCCCTGCCAGTTCATAAGTCAAACAGACCAGTCGTCAAAGAAAACCCTGAGTATCCTTCAGCAACATTTCTTTTTTTTTGAATCGCCAATAGTAAATAATAGTAAATAATCCAGCCTTGACTGGTTGCTTTCTGAAAATTTCACGAGCGAAAGGTTTAGTGTTCAACCAGGCGCGCCTAGCACAAAGAAGCGCTTTACTTTTATCATCACTGACCCAAACACGTGCACCGGTCAGCATGGTCAGCGTCAATTGGGTGTACTACCGACGCCGGGAACAATTGATAGCGATAGCTGCGGAATTTGGTCTCGATCCGGAGGGGACCGTTACCGAACTCCGTACCCGTGTCGCCGCATTCGATTCGCTAGGCACCCATAATGAGCAGGTGAACCTCGGGATCTGACCACAGCGATTCAAAGAGTCGATCCCGTAGCGTTTCTCCGGTTCCCCGAGACCCAGTTGCACCGCAAGTAATCGTGACTGCGCCGGGCAGTCAACCACCAGAAACACGGACGCCTAGCCGGCTCCTGAGGGGAGACCGAAGCCATTCCCCAAACCTGCCGAACGCAAGCCGCATAGAGACACCATGGGCAGTCGGATCCACTAAGTTTTATCGAACGAGTGGAGGAACGCGCCGCAGCTCGACCTGGCCCACCTATCACAAGCCAATTCAGAATTGCTCACTGGAAATGCTAGTGACTGGTTCCGCGTCAGTCGGTTGCAGGGAGCATCGTGGGCCACTTTCAAAAATGATTTTCTAGACTTTTTCTTGCCCCCTCGTTACTTTCAGCGCCTTGAGGACCAGATTCGGGCAAGGCAACAGCAGCCGGGGGAACCTTTCAAGATGTACATCGTGGAGCTAGATCGGTCATGAAGCGTGCAAGCTATTCTGGGGTACAGGAGCTGGATCGGGCCTATTAAAACTTGCTCCCGGAATACCAGCTGTACATCCGGCGGCATGAGGCGTACTCACTCGCACAACTGGCGCGATTGGCCACAGATTTCGAGTTTGTGCAAGATCGCGAACGGCAGATTAGTGGACCGACACAGCTTGGCCTAGCCATAGCCCACAACCGGGACGAGCCAGTCGTCGCGACCAGACATCGGAATCCTTTCCGGGATAATCAGCCAAGCACCCAGCTGTCAGGAGGAGAACCCCCGTTAGCAGGATGATGCTGGAGTCGGGACCAGCCATCGACGTGCAGCGGGCTTGTAGACGCTGTGGTGAAATCGGTCACCAGGCTCGAGAATGTCGCAACCGGCTGCTCTATTACTGGCTCTGCGGCAAACGAGGCATCAGGACAATGGAGTGCTGTGGCTTGGCTTCGGGAAACGGACCGCGGCCTTACCTGCCCCAGGACCAGGTGAGGGCGGCCGCCAACCCGTCCCGGGAATAGATCCGATCATACGAGTGGAGAAGGCGCGCATCGTGGCACAGGTCAAGATCAAGGGCCATGTGAGGCAAGCCACCATAGACACGGGAGCCACTAGGAGCTTCATAAGCGAGGGTGCAGCTGGCCAACTCGGCTCTAGCCAGCTACAAGATGTGCGAGCTTCTCGGCGAGAAGTGTGCATGCATACCCTTTCTGGTGCTGTCAACCGTCGTGGACGACGTGATCTTGGGCATAGATTTCCTGTGTGCATTCCGCGCCTCTCGGCATTGCGGGCCTGTGAAATTGCAATTGACCCCAATTTGCTTGCAGACCCCAAAGGACGTCGTAATACTTCCCTTGGGAAACGACATCAGATGGAACTATCGAGGCATTTATCACCCATACTCAGACCGCAAGCGGCGCGATCCCCAAGACCACAGCGGCACGCACCCCACGGAAGAAGCCCAAAGAGGAACATGAGCGATTCTAGCAGTGTTCACGGGGGCCACTAGTGGATGTCGAGCCATCCCTACGCCCTCCCCCTTCGGGGAAACCACAGCCGGACCCGGCGACCTGTCCGCACCAGCACCAGTACATCACGATGACGTCCCCTTCTGGGGAACTGCAGCAGGGAAACGCTGCCCTGGCCTAGCGAGCCAAAAGCTAGTACATCAAGACCCAAAAGCGGGCACACCACGTAATATTTATCAAGACGCTCCGACGATTCCAACCCAGGAAGACGATGAGGACCATGAGACGAAGGTGACTGAGGAAACCCGTTCCACCGGGTCAAGCTCGCGGGGACCACTTGAAGATCGCGAGCCATCTCAACGTAACTACCCCTTTTGGGAAACCACGACCGAGGTTTGCGCCATAGCAATACCCCCGGAACCGGATCCTCGCTTCAACGAGGCTGACGACGAAGATCCCAGCGAAACAAAACCAGGTCAAGAAGAGGAACCCGATCTAGAACCATGGGTGCGAGATTTCCTGGAACGAGAACTGGCGCAGTTTGAGACGTTGACCGGAATCACGCACATCGCAGAGCACGTGATCACCATGAAGGATGACCGCCCTATCCAGCAGCGGTATTACCCGAAGAATCCAGCCATGCAACGCATCATCGACGAGAAAGTCGACGAGCTTTTGAAGAACATCTGCATCGAGCCGTCCAAGAGCCCTCATAGCGCGCCCATCGTGCTCGTGGGAAAGAAGACCGGCGATGTCCAGATGTGCATCGATTACCGGCAGCTGAACGCGAACTCTATCCCGGACGCGTATCCCCTGCCGAGGATCCACCACATCCTGGAGCGCCTGCGCAACGCGAAATACATCTCGACCTCTGACCTGAAAAGTGGTTACTGGCAAATTCCTTTGGCACGCGGCAGCCGGGAATACACCGCATTCACCTTGCCTGGGCGCGGCCTTTTCCATTGGAAAGTGATGCCGTTTGACCTCCACTCAGCGACCGCCACTTTTCAGAGAGCCTTGGACAGCGTCATCGGCCCCGACATGGAGCCATTCGCTTTCGCGTATCTCGATGACATTGTGAGCGGATCATCACTGGAGGAGCACGTACGCAACGTAGGAGAGGTGCTCAGAAGGCTAAGGCAAGCCAACTTGCGGCTTGGCACGTCATCAGCGAAGAGGGAATCCACACGGACCCCGACAAGATCGCAGCAATTCAAAATCTACAACCACCAGAGACCTGCCGTGAGCTAAGACGCTGCCTAGGGATTGCGTCCTGGTACCGACGCTTCGTCCCGAACTTCGCCGACATCGTCCAGCCCATGTCCCTCTTGCTCAAGAAGGGCCAGAAGTGAGACTGGAAACCAGAACAGAAGGCTGCATTCGAGGAGCTCAAAGCACGTCTGACCGAAGCTCCTGTCCTCGCCTGCCCGGACTTTAGCGAGAAGTTTGTACTCCAAACCGACGCGAGCGACTGCGGACTTGGAGCCGTACTGACTCAACAGCACCACGGAGCCGAACGGATAATCGCCTATGTCAGCCGGCGACTGGTCAAAGCAGAGGAAAACTATTCGGCCACTGAGAAGGAGTGCTTGGCAATAGTTTGGGCCATCTGGAAACTGAGATGCTATCCCACCGCTGGACACTTGGGTATCCGAAAGACGATAGTTTGGGTCAGTCAACGCTACTACTGGCACGGTTTGTTCCGGGACGTAGCTCGCTACGTGAAGCAGTGCGAGAAGTGCCAAAAATTCAAAGTGAGCTAACTTAAGCTTGCAGGTCGGAAGTTGACACGCCAGGTGGAGAAGCCCTTCGGAACACTTTGCGCAGACTTCGTTGGTCCACTCCCACGTTCCAAGCATGGGAACACCATGCTCCTGGTATTCTTCGACGCGTTCACGAAGTGGGTTGAGCTAATCCCCTTACGGAAGGCAACGTCAGCACATCTGGTGTACCACAGCGTTTTGTGTGCGACATTGGTACACTTTTCACGAGTCGATCATTTCGTGCTTTTTGCCAAACAATCAAGACGATGGACAATCAAGACGATGATCGCGCAAAACATCTGTGGGACCAGAAGACGTCGGACGATCTTTTTCCAGAAATCATGCTGGCAATCAACACCAGCGTCTCGGACACGACCGGATTCAGCCCAGCGTTCCTAGTCCAAGGACGAGAACCCCGAATACCGGGGGCACTCTACGACTAGGTCGCACACGGTAACGGACGGGAACCAAAAGCACCAGGAGACAAGGCCGGACGACTCCAGGAGATCTTCAGGATAGTGAAGGAAAATACGCAACGGGTCACGATCGACCAGGCTCGCCATTACAACCTGCTACGTCGCGAGTGGCGCCCCGAGTTGAACAGCCTCGTCTTGGTTAAGCACCACGTGCTATCTAATGCCGCTGAGGGTTTCGCGGCCAAGCTAGCAGCAAGTGGGCACATCGCGACGCAGGGTGGCCAACCTAGACGATCTTAAAGCCTATCACACTGAGCTCGAACACGATGCCCAACCCGAGACGGGCCTCGTCCCCTTGTCGCCTGAGACCACCTCGGGCCCAGTCCCGAACTAATCTCAAAGATTCCGCTACACGCCTCGGCCAAGCCAGACGTCTCTATCTAACTCTCCGAAAATTCTACGCCTCTATTAAATCCTTCGAAACACTCCGTCTTTAAACACTAACTACGCCTCTACGTCTCGAACTAACCCAGGACTAGTGCGGAAACCCGTGGCTAATTATTTCCATTCTTTCACATAGTACATGGCCGGTCGACCCAACGAATCCGCAGAGGCCGAAGGGATCGTCCTCGGAGAGCGCGCAGGACATAGCGGGCAGTACCCTCGTCGGTCCTACGACGCTGACTACCTCGTCCACAGTCCATACGACTAGGACCAAAGTCGGGCAGCTTCCCCAAACCCAGAAGCCGGAGATATGGAGGCGATCCACGAGGCGGATGCAGACTGGGGATCCGTTGAGGAGAGTCTTCCTCACCGGTTGCCGGACTCATCGGCCATAGGCGAAATCTTCGCCGCCGAAATAAATCGCCAGGGCGCAGAAAATCTCGAGCCGCCGATTTTAGACGACGAGTACTACTTTGAGGTCTTGGCCGCAGTCTTAGGCGCGGAGGTCGCCCAAGATTTGCCCTGGGACCAACTCGACTGGGTCCCGATACCGGAGGGCTGGCGCGTTTTTGGCTTGGGAGCTCATATCGCCGCCGTGGACGCCGTGGAGGTATCCCACCCTAAAGCCCTGATGCAAGAGCAAAAGAAGTTCGTGGTGGAGGCAGACGGGCAGCGTTTTCAAGTCCTGCGCTTGGAGGTCAGGTGACCGTTTTTCTTCGTCCCCCGAAGTAAAGGGGGGTGTGAGGCAGCATCCAGCTGCATCACAAAATTTAGGTTTTTTTTTACACAGTGAACGAGCTCGTTCACTTGAACGTCGCACGGAGCGAAAACGTTCTCTTCCTCACAAAGAACCGCACATGGAATAAGTCGCGTTCTTTTTCTTCGTTTTTTTTTTTAAGTTCCGTGAACCCCGCACTGCAGCGTGATCGTTCACCTAGTACCGAAGGTGAACGATGTGAACTAACAGCGGCTGTGAGAGCAAAAATGGTGGAAATTCCCTCACGCGGAGCGACTTTACTTTTCTGACGGGCTCGCAAAAGAATGACGTGTTCATCTCGAGTATTCTCCACAACAGCAAAGGAAACCACTTGTGCCATCGCCAAAAACAATAAAAAAAACGTTTATTAGTGTCCAAGTGCAGCCGCCGCCGCCGGCAACAACAACAATAAAAACTATATTTTTTTTGTGTGCGGGCCAGTTAAGTTGCTGCCATCGGCAACAACCACAACAGCAACAATAGAAACAACACAGCGTAGCGAAGCGCCATCAGTTGCAACGCTTCTTGTGTGTGTGTGTGCGCCGGCTTTCATAAGCACTTTTGTGCGTGTGTGTGTGCACACAAGTGTCGCCGTAGTTAGCGACAACAATAGCAACAAAACCACAGCGCAGCACAGTGCCATCAGCAGCAACCAGAGTGAGTGTATGTGCGCGGGCTTTTTAGCCGCCACTGTTGTGTGTGTGTGTGTGTGCGCGGGCTTTTAGCCACCAGCAGCAACACCAGCTACAAATACAGCGCAGCGCCGGCCGGCAGCTTCGAAGACCACACGTGAAGTGTGAGTTCCAGAAAGAAGCAGCAACGAGCCACCTGCGGAAACGCCACAAGCAGCGGGTAAGCTGGCCAGCGGCCTCTGCCCTCCTTATCTCTTGGCTCCGCCTATGGAGCAGTAACAATTTTCATAATGTTTGTGACATAATGTTTGTGAAATAGTAATTTTAAAAAACAAAAGTAAAATATTATAACGATAATGGCATGCTTGATTCTTTTTGTGCTGGGCAAACAGTTTTCTCTCCTTCTTAGCGGATTTCAAGAACCCTGATGCGGGCCCTAGAAAGCGGCTGCATGGTTGAACCGACCGGCCGGACTTGGTCCTCCGGAGGTGGTTCGAGAATAGAATTTTGGTCCGTTCCGTTTTCTATTCTTGAATCCTCTCCGGGGACCAGGCCTGAGAGCACCTGGATCTGGTTCGCGGATGGAATTTCGGTCTGTTCCGTTTTCTGTCCGCGGATCCGACCAGGCGGCCGGGTCTGAGCGGCGTTGGGGGCCTCCCTGGAATGAGATCTCGGTCAGTTCCGGTTCTTATTCCTGGGAGCAACCACCCAACGCCGCCGGAAAGGGGTATCTTGCGTCCAAATCCGATCCGAGTGGTTAAGGAAGTGCGAGGAGAATGAAGCAACGGGTCTCGGGAGTCCCTTCATCGTCCTCCTGGGCCCCTCTTGGGCTCGCAGAATGGTCGTCCCAGCCGATCTTCGAGCGAGAGAGTCCGCATACCCTCTGACGCTCCCGCCGCTCTATCCAGCCGTCCCAGATGATTACAAATTTTCTGTAACAAACCCTGGCCGGACTGAGACGCCGACCGCGGCTGGAAAAGCTTCGTTACAGAAGGCGCCCGAGCTGGAACGTCTGCAACAAAATTCTTATTGGACATTTTGTCTTTGTGACATTTTGAGCATCGATATCGGCCGACCATTTTTCCTCTTATTCAGAAGCATGCCATTAATCGTTATAAAGTGTAGGGTATTATAGGGCATTTATAATGTCCCATTTTATATTAGTTTTCAAAATTAATATGAAAATCCCGGAGCCCGTCAGAAAAGTCAACCACTGGATTTTCACCAGCCACAGAATATGTTGAAGCCCCTGAATTTTTATAATTACTAACCAAATACCCTGCAAAGTATTCAAAATTTTTTATATTTTCCCCGGATCATTTTCCCTGTTCAGAAAAATCTTTTCTTTTCTCCTCCTTTCTCGAAATATTTTTTTCCGCATCTCGATGGAGCCTAGCGGCCGTTCAGGTTTGGAGCCGCCGCCGAACAGCCCTCGGTGCTCACTGGATAGCCATTCGACGGAGCCTAACACGTTCAATACGTGCGTCGACCATGAGCCCGGTATCTGCAGCGGCAAGAGAAGCCGCCCACGAGCGGGATGACGCCGCCAGGGCAGCCTGGGCTGGGGCCAAGTCGACTGGGTAGACGCCCCAGCAGCGTGGCATCTCCGCGGCTTGCACGGATTTGTGCCGGTTTCTCTTTTGGACAGCGTCGAAAAGGTTCGTGGTCAGGCCTGTGGCCGGAACATCAGGGTTCGCGTACAAACCGGCGGCAGGTTGTTCCTTATTAGAATCCAACAAAATGGAGCGCTTATGGTTACTTTTACCTCCTGGGGTTAACATTTTGCAGGCTTCTCAGTCCCTGGCTGATCCACCATTTTATTTGCATATATTTACTCACCACACAAGCAGAGCTGCAGCAGCAGCAGAAAGACAGCGCAGGCAGCATCGCAACGTTAGCAGAGACATCACGTGCGATTACAAAGCTACAACCTGGCTCTGCCGCTACAAGGGCGGGCAGCGCCCATTTATCAAACGCGCGAATTCTGTGCCTCGTGTGCGAGCAGCAGCCACTGGCTAGTTTTGGCGCCACAAGGGCGAGCAGAGGGCTCGGCAACATTTTTGTCGCTACGCATACGCGAGAAGCGCTACATCACGACCTCTGCCGGCGTCGACTGCGATCGCCACAGGCCTCATGGCATGAGCCGAAGCAGCGAGGAAGTAGTCAGTTCGGGACCTCCACCGCGATCAGTCAATGTTAAACAAAACGAAGCCAATAATACAACGCAACCAAAAAAATCAAAGAAAATAAATCAACGCGAACAAAAGCAAATAAATCAACGCGAGCAAAGCAAGAAAATCAACGTGAGCAAAGCAAATAAATCAACGCGATCAAAAAGCAATCAAACGAAGCAAAGCAAAGCAAATCTAAATTAAAGAAACATTTTCCCGAAAATCAGCAACGGTCCTGCAAGCAAGCCAAATATTTTTCTCGAAAGTTCTCAACGGCCCTGCCAGTTCATAAGTCAAACAGACCAGTCGTCAAAGAAAACCCTGAGTATTCTTCAGCAACATTTCTTTTTTTTTGAATCGCCAATAGTAGATAATAGTAAATAATCCAGCCTTGACTGGTTGCTTTCTGAAAATTTCACGAGCGAAAGGTTTAGTGTTCAACCAGGCGCGCCTAGCACAAAGAAGCGCTTTACTTTTATCATCACTGACCCAAACACGTGCACCGGTCAGCATGGTCAGCGTCAGTTGGGTGTACTACCGACGCCGGGAACAATTGATAGCGATAGCTGCGGAATTTGGTCTCGATCCGGAGGGGACCGTTACCGAACTCCGTACCTGTGTCGCCGCATTCGATTCGCTAGGCACCCATAATGAGCAGGTGAACCTCAGGATCTGACCACAGCGATTCCAAGAGTCGATCCCGTAGCGTTTCTCCGGTTCCCCGAGACCCAGTTGCACCGCAAGTAATCGTGACTGCGCCGGGCAGTCAACCACCAGAAACACGGACGCCTAGCCGGCTCTTGAGGGGAGACCGAAGCCATTCCCCAAACCTGCCGAACGCAAGCCGCATAGAGACACCATGGGCAGTCGGATCCACTAAGTTTTATCGAACGAGTGGAGGAACGCGCCGCAGCTCGACCTGGCCCACCTATCACAAGCCAATTCAGAATTGCTCACTGGAAATGCTAGTGACTGGTTCCGCGTCAGTCGGTTGCAGGGAGCATCGTGTCCAAGTGCAGCCGCCGCCGCCGGCAACAACAACAATAAAAACTATATTTTTTTTGTGTGCGGGCCAGTTAAGTTGCTGCCATCGGCAACAACCACAACAGCAACAATAGAAACAACACAGCGTAGCGAAGCGCCATCAGTTGCAACGCTTCTTGTGTGTGTGTGTGCGCCGGCTTTCATAAGCACTTTTGTGCGTGTGTGTGTGCACACAAGTGTCGCCGTAGTTAGCGACAACAATAGCAACAAAACCACAGCGCAGCGCAGTGCCATCAGCAGCAACCAGAGTGAGTGTATGTGCGCGGGCTTTTTAGCCGCCACTGTTGTGTGTGTGTGTGTGTGCGCGGGCTTTTAGCCACCAGCAGCAACACCAGCTACAAATACAGCGCAGCGACGGCCGGCAGCTTCGAAGACCACACGTGAAGTGTGAGTTCCAGAAAGAAGCAGCAACGAGCCACCTGCGGAAACGCCACAAGCAGCGGGTAAGCTGGCCAGCGGCCTCTGCCCTCCTTATCAGCAGTAACAATTTTCATAATGTTTGTGATCTGGTTCGCGGATGGAATTTCGGTCTGTTCCGTTTTCTGTCCGCGGATCCGACCAGGCGGCCGGGTCTGAGCGGCGTTGGGGGCCTCCCTGGAATGAGATCTCGGTCAGTTCCGGTTCTTATTCCTGGGAGCAACCACCCAACGCCGCCGGAAAGGGGTATCTTGCGTCCAAATCCGATCCGAGTGGTTAAGGAAGTGCGAGGAGAATGACGCAACGGGTCTCGGGAGTCCCTTCTTCGTCCTTCTGGGCCCCTCTTGGGCTCGCAGAATGGTCGTCCCAGCCGATCTTCGAGCGAGAGCGTCCGCATACCCTCTGACGCTCCCGCCGCTCTATCCAGCCGTCCCAGATGATTACAAATTTTCTGTAACAAACCCTGGCCGGACTGAGACGCCGACCGCGGCTGGAAAAGCTTCGTTACAGAAGGCGCCCGAGCTGGAACGTCTGCAACAAAATTCTTATTGGACATTTTGTCTTTGTGACATTTTGAGCATCGATATCGGCCGACCATTTTTCCTCTTATTCAGAAGCATGCCATTAATCGTTATAAAGTGTAGGGTATTATAGGGCATTTATAATGTCCCTTTTTATATTAGTTTTCAAAATTAATATGAAAATCCCGGAGCCCGTCAGAAAAGTCAACCACTGGATTTTCACCAGCCACAGAATATGTTGAAGCCCCTGAATTTTTATAATTACTAACCAAATACCCTGCAAAGTATTCAAAATTTTTTATATTTTCCCCGGATCATTTTCCCTGTTCAGAAAAATCTTTTCTTTTCTCCTCCTTTCTCGAAATATTTTTTTCCGCATCTCGATGGAGCCTAGCGGCCGTTCAGGTTTGGAGCCGCCGCCGAACAGCCCTCGGTGCTCACTGGATAGCCATTCGACGGAGCCTAACACGTTCAATACGGTCCCTGCGTCGACCATGAGCCCGGTATCTGCAGCGGCAAGAGAAGCCGCCCACGAGCGGGATGACGCCGCCAGGGCAGCCTAGGCTGGGGCCAAGTCGACTGGGTAGACGCCCCAGCAGCGTGGCATCTCCGCGGCTTGCACGGATTTGTGCCGGTTTCTCTTTTGGACAGCGTCGAAAAGGTTCGTGGTCAGGCCTGTGGCCGGAACATCAGGGTTCGCGTACAAACCGGCGGCAGGTTGTTCCTTATTAGAATCCAAAAAAATGGAGCGCTTATGGTTACTTTTACCTCCTGGGGTTAACATTTTGCAGGCTTCTCAGTCCCTGGCTGATCCACCATTTTATTTGCATATATTTACTCACCACACAAGCAGAGCTGCAGCAGCAGCAGAAAGACAGCGCAGGCAGCATCGCAACGTTAGCAGAGACATCACGTGCGATTACAAAGCTACAACCTGGCTCTGCCGCTACAAGGGCGGGCAGCGCCCATTTATCAAACGCGCGAATTCTGTGCCTCGTGTGCGAGCAGCAGCCACTGGCTAGTTTTGGCGCCACAAGGGCGAGCAGAGGGCTCGGCAACATTTTTGTCGCTACGCATACGCGAGAAGCGCTACATCACGACCTCTGCCGGCGTCGACTGCGATCGCCACAGGCCTCATGGCATGAGCCGAAGCAGCGAGGAAGTAGTCAGTTCGGGACCTCCACCGCGATCAGTCAATGTTAAACAAAACGAAGCCAATAATACAACGCAACCAAAAAAATCAAAGAAAATAAATCAACGCGAACAAAAGCAAATAAATCAACGCGAGCAAAGCAAGAAAATCAACGTGAGCAAAGCAAATAAATCAACGCGATCAAAAAGCAATCAAACGAAGCAAAGCAAAGCAAATCTAAATTAAAGAAACATTTTCCCGAAAATCAGCAACGGTCCTGCAAGCAAGCCAAATATTTTTCTCGAAAGTTCTCAACGGCCCTGCCAGTTCATAAGTCAAACAGACCAGTCGTCAAAGAAAACCCTGAGTATTCTTCAGCAACATTTCTTTTTTTTTGAATCGCCAATAGTAAATAATAGTAAATAATCCAGCCTTGACTGGTTGCTTTCTGAAAATTTCACGAGCGAAAAGTTTAGTGTTCAACCAGGCGCGCCTAGCACAAAGAAGCGCTTTACTTTTATCATCACTGACCCAAACACGTGCACCGGTCAGCATGGTCAGCGTCAGTTGGGTGTACTACCGACGCCGGGAACAATTGATAGCGATAGCTGCGGAATTTGGTCTCGATCCGGAGGGGACCGTTACCGAACTCCGTACCTGTGTCGCCGCATTCGATTCGCTAGGCACCCATAATGAGCAGGTGAACCTCAGGATCTGACCACAGCGATTCCAAGAGTCGATCCCGTAGCGTTTCTCCGGTTCCCCGAGACCCAGTTGCACCGCAAGTAATCGTGACTGCGCCGGGCAGTCAACCACCAGAAACACGGACGCCTAGCCGGCTCCTGAGGGGAGACCGAAGCCATTCCCCAAACCTGCCGAACGCAAGCCGCATAGAGACACCATGGGCAGTCGGATCCACTAAGTTTTATCGAACGAGTGGAGGAACGCGCCGCAGCTCGACCTGGCCCACCTATCACAAGCCAATTCAGAATTGCTCACTGGAAATGCTAGTGACTGGTTCCGCGTCAGTCGGTTGCAGGGAGCATCGTGTCCAAGTGCAGCCGCCGCCGCCGGCAACAACAACAATAAAAACTATATTTTTTTTGTGTGCGGGCCAGTTAAGTTGCTGCCATCGGCAACAACCACAACAGCAACAATAGAAACAACACAGCGTAGCGAAGCGCCATCAGTTGCAACGCTTCTTGTGTGTGTGTGTGCGCCGGCTTTCATAAGCACTTTTGTGCGTGTGTGTGTGCACACAAGTGTCGCCGTAGTTACCCTTCAGAAATAAAATTCCTTTTCCTTTGCGGCCGCCTGATGTTGTTGTAATATTTTGTCATTTTGTTGCTATTTTTCTAATAATTCTGCCAGCGTCGACCGGCCGCTGCTCGAGCGACGCAGGCAGAGTTAGTTTTCGTCTGTTTCTGTTCGTTTCTCTCATTTCGTTGCGTGCCGACGACCAAAAAAATGCACGTCGTGCGTGTGCTGCTTAAGCGACGCAGGCAGAGGCTGTTGCTGTTCGTTTTTTCTTTGTTTCTTTCCCTCTCTAGCGTACAAGTTTTCGGCCGACGTTGACGTCGACAAAAATTGTACGTTGCAGGCAGAGGCTGTTGCTGTTCATTTTTTCTATTTTCTTTCCCTCTCTAGCGTACAAGTTTTCGGCCGACGTTGACGTCGACTAAAATTGTACGTTGCAGGCAGAGGCTGTTGGTTTCTTGTTGTTGTTACTTTTTTCTCTGTCGGGCGTACAAGTTTTCGGCCGACGTTGACGTCGACTAAAATTGTATGTCGGGCGAACCCGAGTTTACCCCGCGGGGCCCCCGCTGCCAACAAGAGTGATAGAAAATATGTGCAACAGCACGTGGCAATCGCTCGGGCCAACAAAAAAAAGGTTAACGGGACCTATTGTTGTTTTTGTCATTGATTGTCGGCGCGCGTCGCTTTGTCTACGAGTCCATTTGATTCCTGACAGCAAGCAGAGCACGGCCGATTTGAAGTCAAGACAAGAGGAGAGAAGTGGTTTTAATAAAAGAAACGCAAGAAAAAACAATTTCAGGTAAGTTAAGTGATGTGATTTCGATTGATAATCAATTTCGTGATTGATAATCAATTATACATATATGTATGGATGTTCATAAAGATTATTTTATTTGTGCAAGCCCGATGAGCAGCAATTGCAATAAAGTTTTTATATGTACAAGCATGCATATATATACACTGGCGATCATAATTATTCGCACAGCAAGTATTTTGAGATTTAGGGGCTTATATGCACCCTACCGGTAACATGGTGGCATCAATCCAACTTTTTTCTTCGTTTTAAAAAAAACAGTGACTGCAAAAATTTTTTTACCAACTTTTTTTTATGATTTTTCGAAAATTGCTAAAAATTACTTTTTGTATAAAAAGGGGTTAAAATAGTAATTTTTTAGTAATTAATTAGCAAAGAGATTTTTTGGTAAAAAAATTTTTGCAGTCACTGTTTTTTTTAAACGAAGAAAAAAGTTGAATTGATGCCAACATGTTACCGGTAGGGTGCATATAAGCCCCTAAATCTCAAAATACTTGCTGTGCGAATAATTATGATCGCCAGTGTATGTTCACAAAAATACTATTGCCTACACCCAAAAATCAAATTACAGTTGAGGTCAAAAATTTGCGATTTTTTTCATGGTTATATTATTTTTGTTAAAGAAAAATATAAATTAGTGTTTTTTCTTATACAAATTTGATTTATGGGAGTAAATAGTGCCATTAAAGTGTTTTAATATTAATATATTTGTTTTATTTTTGCTTTTTTTCTTCCCATTTTTAAATTTTAACAATTTAATTATTAATATTTTCTTTTCTAATATATATATATATTATATATATACATATAATATAATATAATATATATATATTTTTGTTTATATCTATATTTTAATATATATAATAATATGCATAATTTTTGTATTACTTAAAAATAAAGTTGTTTCGCCTAAAATAAAAATTAAAGTATTTAAAGGTAGCAATAAAATAAAAATGGTTGGTAAAAGGCACATGCGCAGATTAGTTAAACAGGAAAGAGATGCTATGCGTGATGGATTAGAATCTGTACGCAGAAGTTTTAGGGAAATAGACACTGTAGAAGATGTTGTAGATGACAATATTTGTGAGCAGATAGTGGCAGTGGGGCAAGAAATAGAATTTGTTGAGTTGCAGGAAGAAACGGAGAGAATAATAGTAGAAGAAAAAGTTGGTGATGATTTAAATACTCAATTGAAAAATTGGTATTTAAAACATAAACCAACACGAAACTGTGCCAAGGACCTCATTTCTATTTTAAATTCACATAATTTGAAAGTAAAGCCCTTCTATACGTTTAATTGCCCTGATAAGCCGGATATCAGTGAAGTTGGAGAAGGCTCCTATTTACATATTGGCTTGTCAAAGCAATTAAATAAACTTTCAGTTTTACCCAATATTCCAGATGTGTTAAGCATTGATATTAATATTGACGGACTTCCGTTATTTAAAAGCTCGCGTGCGCAATTGTGGCCCATTTTAATTAGAATTAATAATATTAATAATTGCCCTATCTTACCAATAGGAGTATTTTTGGGTCACAATAAGCCATTCAATTGCGAAATATTTTTATCTAAGTTTACTTGTGAATTGTCCGATATTATGAAAAATGGCCTCACCATTTCAAATAAAAAAGTTCACTTAGAACTTAGAGCAATTGTCTGCGATGCTCCTGCAAGAGCTTTTGTTACAGGCACACCTGGACATACATCCAGTCATGGCTGTAGCAAGTGCCTTCAGGTAGCACATAAAGTAGACTCTGTTTTGACATTTAGTACAAACTGTGCTGAATTAATAACAGATGAAGACTTTCGCTCTAGAAAATACCCTAATCACCACAAAAAGGAGTATTTAACTGTTCAGTCCGCTTTTGAAAAACTTGGAGTCCTAATGGTTACTCAAGTTCCACTCGATTGCATGCATCTCATTGAATTGGGTGTCATGCGTAAATTTTTAAATAGATTATACAATAATAAATTGGTTTGTAAGATTTCAAAACCAAATAAAAATTTGATCTCCGAAATATTAATATCAATGAAAAGATTCATCCCCAATGAGTTTGCTCGAAAGCCGAGAACATTGCTAGAGCTTCCTAACTGGAAAGCAACTGAGTTTAGGCAATTTCTGTTATACACTGGTATTGTAGCTCTTAAAGATACAATTATTGATGACCAGTATTATGAGTTTTTATTACTCCACTGTGCCTACAGACTGCTGTGTTCCCAAAAACAAAGAGATTCTAATCTTGAAACTTCTCAACAGATGTTAAATCTATTTGTTGAGAATTTTCCTCTGGTTTTTGGTGAAAACAGTGTGTCCTACAATGTTCACGGCTTATTGCATGTAAGAGAAACTGCTAAACAAATCGGAGATCCGATTGCAGGCTCCTCTTACTCCTTTGAAAATTATTTGCAAACTCTTAAGCGATTTGTCCGTAAGCCTACGCAAATATTGCAGCAAATTAATAGGAAAATAGTTGAAGATAGCCACATTGGGGGAAGAGAAGATAAAGTAGAGTTAGATAGAAATGTGCTCAAGTTAAAGGGATTTTCACTAAGTCATAGAAGGCCAGATAATTTTTTCATTACAATAGATAATAGCCCAATTCAGATAGAATCTTTTGAGCAAGAATTAGAAGAAATCTTTATTTAAGGTAGAAGATTTTTAGAAATTAGAAGCTTTTTTGAGCAGCCCTTGAACTCTTTGTCCCTAGGTATATATTTAGTTAATTCAAAAATGGCAACAGAAGTAGAAAGATTTAATATTTCACAGTTTCATAGGAAAGCGGTAGGCATGCCATATAAGGGGGGTTTGGTATTAGTACCATTTTTACATTTTTAATATATTTACAGTTTAGATTTATTTTAAGTATTGCTACCTTTAAATATTTTAATTTTTTTAGAAAAATATAATTGGAGGTGTTTAGTCCGTAGGCGTATTAGACGAATCGGGCATGTCTAAAGGGACGGCTCTTTAGATATCTTTGAAGATTCACCTACCATGATTCAAAAATCAAAAAAAAAAAAAAAGTGTTTTTAAGTAATTAAAAATATTATGCATATTATAAAATTTAATAACTAATAACCAATAACCGCTAACCACTAACTACTAACCACTAACAACTAACCATTAACTTCTTTAGAATGTCAGACTCAAATGGACAGGAAACAAATGGACAGCCCCCAACGAAAGTCCGCAAAATTAATTTTACGACAAACCGTAAGTATTTTAATTCAAATTAAAAAAAAAACATAAAATAATGCTCATATTTTTATTTAGACGATGAACCGGAAAACTCCTCAGGTGCACGTAAGTTAAGAAATAGACTAAGAAAAATTAATAACAAAGTTCTTTTACTTTAAATAAATTTTCAATTTTACTTTTCTAGAAGTCACAGAGCTTCGTCGCGAAATCGACGGTTTAAAAAAAGTCGTCGAGGAGTTGACGGAAAGTATAAAGACCGTGATCGACGTCAACAAGGAGGTGAAGGCCGAGATTGGGTTCCTCGCTGAAAAGATGGGGACGCAAAACGCCTATTTAAGGCAAATTCTTCAGCGAGGGGCCCAAGTGACAGAGGCGCAGGGGTCAACATTCCCCATATTCACAACAGGGGAATTAATGGCGTTAGACCTAAAAATTTCGCCAGAAAATAGGCAGATTTATGTAAGTACAAGCTTATTAACTAATGCCTTTTTTTCTATAATATACTAATTTTCCTTTATTTGCAGATAACCAAAATGAAGGAATTGCTTCTCCAAGCAACTCTGTCAAAGAGTCTAAAAAAAATTCTTGGAGAAGATGTAATACTGGACCACAACATCGAGGGTGTGTCCAAAAAAAAGGCGCTAAATGTATATGCGTCGTTTTTCCCGGCTTTGTTGGGTAAATATTTTAAATGTGCTTTGTATTGTAATTAATTTTAATAATATTATTTTATAAAATGTCATTTCAGAAGCCATTTCACTGGTGGACGCATCGCAGCCGGCCGAAAAAGCCCTCTCAAAGGCAATGCAGTGCGTCAAGAACAACGCCAACAAAACAAAAAATAAAAATAAGTTAGTAAATAAGGAAAATGTAATTGATAATAATTAGTATTAGTAGTAGTAATAATACAACGGTGACCAAAAGTATTTTGGCCCCATTTAAAGTTTGTTCTAGTTAAATTTTGAACTTAGCTCATGTAAGGTTTGGCAACAATGGAAAGGTCTTTTGAATTCCTTTTGAATGATGCAACACTTTCCTTAACTAATTAAGTACCCATTGATTGTTTCGAACTGTCGTTTAGGTCTATTTTGAAAATTGTTTCCTCAAAATAGACCTATACGACAGTTCGAAACAATCAATGGGTACTTAATTAGTTAAGGAAAGTATTGCATTATTCAAAAGGAATTCAAAAGACCTTTCCATTGTTGCCAAACCTTACATGAGCTAAGTTCAAAATTTGACTCGAACTAACTTTAAATGGGGCCAAAATACTTTTGGCCACCGTTGCTTATAATACAATAAATTATAATTATATTTACATACGTATTTGATTTATTTACTTCGAATTATTGTATAAAATCATATGATTCCCTAACGAAAACGCACAAAAAAAACGTTACGGAATCATTGAGGAATTTTTAGCAAAATTCCTGGAAGATTCCCTAGCGAAAATGCACAAAAAAAAACGTTAGGGAATCATTGAGGAATTTTCAGCAAAATTCCTGGGGGATTCCCTAGCGACATTCGCATAAGAATCGTTAGGGAATCATTGAAGAATTTTCAGCAAAATTCCTGGGGGATTCCCTAGCGACATTCGCATAAGAATCGTTAGGGAATCCTTGAGGAATTTTCAGCAAAATTCCTGGGGGATTCCCTAGCGACATTCGCATAACAATCGTTGAGGAATCATTGAGGAATTTTCCGCAAAATTCATGGAAGATTCCCTAGCGAAAATGGCTTAAGAATCGTTAGGGAATCATCGGGGAATTCTCGGCAGAGTTCCTCAAGGTTTCCCTAACGGGAAACGTAAGGGAATCGCTATGGAGTGTTCCCTTTTCCTCGATTGTAGGACATCACAATGTTAAAGTCCCTAAGGAATTTCATACAAAATCCCTAAGGATTCCTTAAGCATAGGGAAACATTCCCTACGGATTCCTTTGACATTCCTTTGTGAATGTGACTAAAGGGTAGCGACAACAATGGCAACAAAACCACAGCGCAGCGCAGTGCCATCAGCAGCAACCAGAGTGAGTGTATGTGCGCGGGCTTTTTAGCCGCCACTGTTGTGTGTGTGTGTGTGTGCGCGGGCTTTTAGCCACCAGCAGCAACACCAGCTACAAATACAGCGCAGCGCCGGCCGGCAGCTTCGAAGACCACACGTGAAGTGTGAGTTCCAGAAAGAAGCAGCAACGAGCCACCTGCGGAAACGCCACAAGCAGCGGGTAAGCTGGCCAGCGGCCTCTGCCCTCCTTATCTCTTGGCTCCGCCTATGGAGCAGTAACAATTTTCATAATGTTTGTGACATAATGTTTGTGAAATAGTAATTTTAAAAAACAAAAGTAAAATATTATAACGATAATGGCATGCTTGATTCTTTTTGTGCTGGGCAAACAGTTTTCACTCCTTCTTAGCGGATTTCAAGAACCCTGATGCGGGCCCTGGAAAGCGGCTGCATGGTTGAACCGACCGGCCGGACTTGGTCCTCCGGAGGTGGTTCGAGAATAGAATTTTGGTCCGTTCCGTTTTCTATTCTTGAATCCTCTCCGGGGACCAGGCCTGAGAGCACCTGGATCTGGTTCGCGGATGGAATTTCGGTCTGTTCCGTTTTCTGTCCGCGGATCCGACCAGGCGGCCGGGTCTGAGCGGCGTTGGGGGCCTCCCTGGAATGAGATCTCGGTCAGTTCCGGTTCTTATTCCTGGGAGCAACCACCCAACGCCGCCGGAAAGGGGTATCTTGCGTCCAAATCCGATCCGAGTGGTTAAGGAAGTGCGAGGAGAATGAAGCAACGGGTCTCGGGAGTCCCTTCATCGTCCTCCTGGGCCCCTCTTGGGCTCGCAGAATGGTCGTCCCAGCCGATCTTCGAGCGAGAGCGTCCGCATACCCTCTGACGCTCCCGCCGCTCTATCCAGCCGTCCCAGATGATTACAAATTTTCTGTAACAAACCCTGGCCGGACTGAGACGCCGACCGCGGCTGGAAAAGCTTCGTTACAGAAGGCGCCCGAGCTGGAACGTCTGCAACAAAATTCTTATTGGACATTTTGTCTTTGTGACATTTTGAGCATCGATATCGGCCGACCATTTTTCCTCTTATTCAGAAGCATGCCATTAATCGTTATAAAGTGTAGGGTATTATAGGGCATTTATAATGTCCCTTTTTATATTAGTTTTAAAAATTAATATGAAAATCCCGGAGCCCGTCAGAAAAGTCAACCACTGGATTTTCACCAGCCACAGAATATGTTGAAGCCCCTGAATTTTTATAATTACTAACCAAATACCCTGCAAAGTATTCAAAATTTTTTATATTTTCCCCGGATCATTTTCCCTGTTCAGAAAAATCTTTTCTTTTCTCCTCCTTTCTCGAAATATTTTTTTCCGCATCTCGATGGAGCCTAGCGGCCGTTCAGGTTTGGAGCCGCCGCCGAACAGCCCTCGGTGCTCACTGGATAGCCATTCGACGGAGCCTAACACGTTCAATACGGTCCCTGCGTCGACCATGAGCCCGGTATCTGCAGCGGCAAGAGAAGCCGCCCCGCCTAGGCTGGGGCCAAGTCGACTGGGTAGACGCCCCAGCAGCGTGGCATCTCCGCGGCTTGCACGGATTTGTGCCGGTTTCTCTTTTGGACAGCGTCGAAAAGGTTCGTGGTCAGGCCTGTGGCCGGAACCTCAGGGTTCGCGTACAAACCGGCGGCAGGTTGTTCCTTATTAGAATCCAACAAAATGGAGCGCTTATGGTTACTTTTACCTCCTGGGGTTAACATTTTGCAGGCTTCTCAGTCCCTGGCTGATCCACCATTTTATTTGCATATATTTACTCACCACACAAGCAGAGCTGCAGCAGCAGCAGAAAGACAGCGCAGGCAGCATCGCAACGTTAGCAGAGACATCACGTGCGATTACAAAGCTACAACCTGGCTCTGCCGCTACAAGGGCGGGCAGCGCCCATTTATCAAACGCGCGAATTCTGTGCCTCGTGTGCGAGCAGCAGCCACTGGCTAGTTTTGGCGCCACAAGGGCGAGCAGAGGGCTCGGCAACATTTTTGTCGCTACGCATACGCGAGAAGCGCTACATCACGACCTCTGCCTCGGCCTCATGGCATGAGCCGAAGCAGCGAGGAAGTAGTCAGTTCGGGACCTCCACCGCGATCAGTCAATGTTAAACAAAACGAAGCCAATAATACAACGCAACCAAAAAAATCAAAGAAAATAAATCAACGCGAACAAAAGCAAATAAATCAACGCGAGCAAAGCAAGAAAATCAACGTGAGCAAAGCAAATAAATCAACGCGATCAAAAAGCAATCAAACGAAGCAAAGCAAAGCAAATCTAAATTAAAGAAACATTTTCCCGAAAATCAGCAACGGTCCTGCAAGCAAGCCAAATATTTTTCTCGAAAGTTCTCAACGGCCCTGCCAGTTCATAAGTCAAACAGACCAGTCGTCAAAGAAAACCCTGAGTATCCTTCAGCAACATTTCTTTTTTTTTGAATCGCCAATAGTAAATAATAGTAAATAATCCAGCCTTGACTGGTTGCTTTCTGAAAATTTCACGAGCGAAAGGTTTAGTGTTCAACCAGGCGCGCCTAGCACAAAGAAGAGCTTTACTTTTATCATCACTGACCCAAACACGTGCACCGGTCAGCATGGTCAGCGTCAGTTGGGTGTACTACCGACGCCGGGAACAATTGATAGCGATAGCTGCGGAATTTGGTCTCGATCCGGAGGGGACCGTTACCGAACTCCGTACCCGTGTCGCCGCATTCGATTCGCTAGGCACCCATAATGAGCAGGTGAACCTCAGGATCTGACCACAGCGATTCCAAGAGTCGATCCCGTAGCGTTTCTCCGGTTCCCCGAGACCCAGTTGAACCGCACGTAATCGTGACTGCGCCGGGCAGTCAACCACCAGAAACACGGACGCCTAGCCGGCTCCTGAGGGGAGACCGAAGCCATTCCCCAAACCTGCCGAACGCAAGCCGCATAGAGACACCATGGGCAGTCGGATCCACTAAGTTTTATCGAACGAGTGGAGGAACGCGCCGCAGCTCGACCTGGCCCACCTATCACAAGCCAATTCAGAATTGCTCACTGGAAATGCTAGTGACTGGTTCCGCGTCAGTCGGTTGCAGGGAGCATCGTGGGCCACGTTCAAAAATGATTTTCTAGACTTTTTCTTGCCCCCTCGTTACTTTCAGCGCCTTGAGGACCAGATTCGGGCAAGGCAACAGCGGCCGGGGGAACCTTTCAAGATGTACATCGTGGAGCTAAATCGGTCATGAAGCGGGCAAGCTATTCTGGGGTACAGGAGCTGGATCGGGCCTATAAAACTTGCTCCCGGAATACCAGCTGTACATCCGGCGGCATGAGGCGTACTCACTCGCACAACTGGCGCGATTGGCCACAGATTTCGAGTTTGTGCAAGATCGCGAACGGCAGATCAGTGGACCGACACAGCTTGGCCTAGCCATAGCCCACAACCGGGACGAGCCAGTCGTCGCGACCAGACATCGGAATCCTTTCCGGGCTTGTAGACGCTGCACGTCGATGGCTGGTCCCGACTCCAGCATCATCCTGCTAACGGGGGTTCTCCTCCTGACAGCTGGGTGCTTGGCTGTGGTTAAATCGGTCACCAGGCTCGAGAATGTCGCAACCGGCTGCTCTATTACTGGCTCTGCGGCAAACGAGGCATCAGGACAATGGAGTGCTGTGGCTTGGCTTCGGGAAACGGACCGCGGCCTTACCTGCCCCAGGACCAGGTGAGGGCGGCCGCCAACCCGTCCCGGGAATAGATCCGATCATACGAGTGGAGAAGGCGCGCATCGTGGCACAGGTCAAGATCAAGGGCCATGTGAAGCAAGCCACCATAGACACGGGAGCCACTAGGAGCTTCATAAGCGAGGGTGCAGCTGGCCAACTCGGCTCTAGCCAGCTACAAGATGTGCGAGCTTCTCGGCGAGAAGTGTGCATGCATACCCTTTCTGGTGCTGTCAACCGTCGTGGACGACGTGATCTTGGGCATAGATTTCCTGTGTGCATTCCGCGCCTCTCGGCATTGCGGGCCTGTGAAATTGCAATTGACCCCAATTTGCTTGCAGACCCCAAAGGACGTCGTAATACTTCCCTTGGGAAACGACATCAGATGGAACTATCGAGGCATTTATCACCCATACTCAGACCGCAAGCGGCGCGATCCCCAAGACCACAGCGGCACGCACCCCACGGAAGAAGCCCAAAGAGGAACATGAGCGATTCTAGCAGTGTTCACGGGGGCCACTAGTGGATGTCGAGCCATCCCTACGCCCTCCCCCTTCGGGGAAACCACAGCCGGACCCGGCGACCTGTCCGCACCAGCACCAGTACATCACGATGACGTCCCCTTCGGGGGAACTGCAGCAGGGAAACGCTGCCCTGGCCTAGCGAGCCAAAAGCTAGTACATCAAGACCCAAAAGCGGGCACACCACGTAATATTTATCAAGACCCCTCCGGGGGCACCAGCGAGCCGTATCCGCACGGCAAAGATGACGCTCCGACGATTCCAACCCAGGAAGACGATGAGGACCATGAGTCAAAGGTGACTGAGGAAACCCGTTCCACCGGGTCAAGCTCGCGGGGACCACTTGAAGATGGCGAGCCATCTCAACGTAACTACCCCTTTGGGGAAACCACGACCGAGGTTTGCGCCATAGCAATACCCCCGGAACCGGATCCTCGCTTCAACGAGGCTGACGACGAAGATCCCAGCGAAACAAAACCAGGTCAAGAAGAGGAACCCGATCTAGAACCATGGGTGCGAGATTTCCTGGAACGAGAACTGGCGCAGTTTGAGACGTTGACCGGAATCACGCACATCGCAGAGCACGTGATCACCATGAAGGATGACCGCCCTATCAAGCAGCGGTATTACCCGAAGAATCCAGCCATGCAACGCATCATCGACGAGAAAGTCGACGAGCTTTTGAAGAACAACTGCATCGAGCCGTCCAAGAGCCCTCATAGCGCGCCCATCGTGCTCGTGGGAAAGAAGACCGGCGATGTCCAGATGTGCATCGATTACCGGCAGCTGAACGCGAACTCTATCCCGGACGCGTATCCCCTGCCGAGGATCCACCACATCCTGGAGCGCCTGCGCAACGCGAAATACATCTCGACCTTGGACCTGAAAAGTGGTTACTGGCAAATTCCTTTGGCACGCGGCAGCCGGGAATACACCGCATTCACCGTGCCTGGGCGCGGCCTTTTCCATTGGAAAGTGTTGCCGTTTGACCTCCACTCAGCGACCGCCACTTTTCAGAGAGCCTTGGACAGCGTCATCGGCCCCGACATGGAGCCATTCGCTTTCGCGTATCTCGATGACATTGTGAGCGGCTCATCACTGGAGGAGCACGTACGCAACGTAGGAGAGGTGCTCAGAAGGCTAAGGCAAGCCAACTTGCGGCTTGGCACGTCATCAGCGAAGAGGGAATCCACACGGACCCCGACAAGATCGCAGCAGTTCAAAATCTACAACCACCAGAGACCTGCCGTGAGCTAAGACGCTGCCTAGGGATTGCGTCCTGGTACCGACGCTTCGTCCCGAACTTCGCCGACATCGTCCAGCCCATGTCCCTCTTGCTCAAGAAGGGCCAGAAGTGAGACTGGAAACCAGAACAGAAGGCTGCATTCGAGGAGCTCAAAGCACGTCTGACCGAAGCTCCTGTCCTCGCCTGCCCGGACTTTAGCGAGAAGTTTGTACTCCAAACCGACGCGAGCGACTGCGGACTTGGAGCCGTACTGACTCAACAGCACCACGGAGCCGAACGGATAATCGCCTATGTCAGCCGGCGACTGGTCAAAGCAGAGGAAAACTATTCGGCCACTGAGAAGGAGTGCTTGGCAATAGTTTGGGCCATCTGGAAACTGAGATGCTACTTGGAAGGGTTCCGGTTCGACGTGGTAACCGACCACCTCGCACTCAAGTGGCTTAAGAGCATCGACAACCCGACCGGACGGATCGCACGATGGGCCTTGGGGCTACAACAATATCAGTTCGACATACACTATCGTTGAGGCTAGCAGAACGTCGTGGCCGACGCCCTGTCACGCCAACCACTGGAAGTAGCCCTGCAGATGACACAAGAGGAGAAACCGAGCTGTAAGTAGATAACACTGCTCACCAAACGCATCTTGGAGGCCCTGGACCGATTTCCGGATTTTACAATTGAAGGAAACCAAGTAAACCGTTATCTCGGCCACCGGTCAGAAGAGGAGGATTACATTCCTTGGAAGCTGTGCGTCGCGTTCGACCACCGATCTAGAGTGCTAGCCGAGTGCCACGACCATCCCACCGCTGGACACTTGGGTATCCGAAAGACGATAGTTTGGGTCAGTCAACGCTACTACTGGCACGGTTTGTTCCGGGACGTAGCTCGCTACGTGAAGCAGTGCGAGAAGTGCCAAAAATTCAAAGTGAGCTAACTTAAGCTTGCAGGTCGGAAGTTGACACGCCAGGTGGAGAAGCCCTTCGGAACACTTTGCGCAGACTTCGTTGGTCCACTCCCACGTTCCAAGCATGGGAACACCATGCTCCTGGTATTCTTCGACGCGTTCACGAAGTGGGTTGAGCTAATCCCCTTACGGAAGGCAACGTCAGCACATCTGGTGTACCACAGCGTTTTGTGTGCGACATTGGTACACTTTTCACGAGTCGATCATTTCGTGCTTTTTGCCAAACCGCCGGCATCGAGTTGCAGCACACCGCCCTGTACAGCCCACAACAGAATCCGACCGACCACGCGAATCGGACAATCAAGACGATGATCGCGCAAAACATCTGTGGGACCAGAAGACGTCGGACGATCTTTTTCCAGAAATCATGCTGGCAATCAACACCAGCGTCTCGGACACGACCGGATTCAGCCCAGCGTTCCTAGTCCAAGGAGGAGAACCCCGAATACCGGGGGCACTCTACGACTAGGTCGCACACGGTAACGGACGGGAACCAAAAGCACCAGAAGACAAGGCCGGACGACTCCAGGAGATCTTCAGGATAGTGAAGGAAAATACGCAACGGGTCACGATCGACCAGGCTCGCCATTACAACCTGCGACGTCGCGAGTGGCGCCCCGAGTTGCACAGCCTCGTCTTGGTTAAGCACCACGTGCTATCTAACGCCGCTGAGGGTTTCGCGGCCAACCTAGCGCCAAAATATGAGAGCCCCTACATCACTACGCCGGGTGGCCAACCTAGACGACCTCAAAGCCTATCACACTGAGCTCGGGCCTCGTCTCCTTGTCGCCTGAGACCACCTCGGGCCCAGTCCCGAACTAATCTCAAAGATTCCGCTCCACGCCTCGGCTTAGCCAGACGTCTTTATCTACTTGTCCGAAAATTCTACACCTCTATTAAATCCTTCGAAACACTCCGTCTTTAAACACTAACTACGCCTCTACGTCTCGAACTAACCCAGGACTAGTGCGGAAACCCGTGGCTAATTATTTCCATTCTTTTCCACAGTACATGGCCGGTCGACCAAACGAATCCGCAGAGGCCGAAGGGATCGTCCTCGGAGAGCGCGCAGGACATATCGGGCAGTACACTCGTCGGTCCCAAGACGCGAACTACCTCGTCAACAGTCCATACGACTCGGACCAGAGTCGGGCAACTTCTCCAAACCCAGAAGCCGGAGATATGGAGGCGATCCACGAGGAGAGTCTTCCTCACCGGTTGCCGGACTCATCGGCCATAGGCGAAATCTTCGCCGCCGAAATAAATCGCCAGGGCGCAGAAAATCTCGAGCCGCCGATTTTAGACGACTAGGACTACTTCGAGGTCTTGGCCGCAGTCGGAGACGCGGAGGTCGCCCAAGATTTGCCCTGGGACCAACTCGAATGGGTCCCGATACCGGAGGGCTGACGCGTTTTTGGCTTGGGAGCTCATATCCCCACCGTGGTGGTGGACGCCGTGATGCAAGGGCAAAAGAAGTTCGTGGTGGAGGCAGACGGGCAGCGGTTTCAAGTCCGTATTGCGCGTGGAGGTGAGGTGACCGTTTTTCTTCGTCCCCCGAAGTAAAGAAGGGTGTGAGGCAGCATCCAGCTGCATCACAAAATTTAGTTTGTTTTTTTACACAGTGAACGAACCAGTGGATTGTGCTCGTTCACTTGACTCCCATTATAACATATGAACGTCGCATGGAGCGAAAACGTTCAGTTCCTCACAAAGAACCGCGCATGAAATAAGTCGCGGTCTTTTTGTTCGTTTTTTTTAGTTCCCGTGAACCCCGCACTGGAGCGTGATCGTTCACCTAGTACCGAAGGTGAACGATGTGAACTAACAGCGGCTGTGAGAACAAAAATGGTGGGGCTCGCAAAAGAAAGACGTGTTTTCCTTCATCTCGAGTATTCACCACCAAGCAAAGTAAACCACGTGTGCCATCGCCAAAAACAATAAGAAACGATTATCAGTGTGCGAGTGCAGCCGCCGCCGCCGGCAACAACAACAATAAAAACTGCATTTTTATTGTGTGCGGGCCAGTTAAGTTGCCACCATCGGCAACAACAAGAACATTTCAGCGTGCCAGTAACGACGCATTTAACAACAACAGAAACAACACAGCCCAGTGAAGCGCCATCAGTTGCAACACTTCTTGTCAGTGTGTGTGTGTAAGCGCAGGAAGAAGCAGCAACGAGCCACCTGCGGAAACACGAAATCCGCATTTCGTCTACTCATTTCCACAAGTAGCGGGTAAGCTGGCCAGCGGCCTCTGTCCTCCCTATTTCTTGGCTCCACCTATGAAGCAGTAACAATTTTCTTCCACATGTACTGCAAGACATAATGTTTGGAAAACAGTAACTTAAATAAAAGCAGTGAAATATTATAACGATAATGGCCTGCTTGATTATTTTTACGCTGGGCAGATAGTTTTCTCTCCTTCTTAGCAGATTTCAGAAAACCTGATGCGGGCCCCGGGAGGCGGATGCATGGTCGAACCGACCGGCCGGACTTGGTCCTCCGGAGGTGGTTCGAGAATGGAATTTCGGTCCGTTCCGTTTTCTATTTTTGAATCCTCTCCGGGTCCGGGCCTGGAAACACCTGGATCCGGTTCGCGGACTGAATTTCGGTCTGTTCTGTTTTCTGTCCGCGGATCCGACCAGGCGGCCGGGTCTGGGCGGCGTTGGGGGCCTCCCTGGAATGAGATCTCTTTCTGGTTCTCATTCCTGAGAGCAACCACTCAACGCCGCCGGAAAGGGGTATCTTGCGTCCAAATACGAACCGAGGGGCTCAGGAGGTGCGAGGATGACGCAAAGGGTTTCGGGAGTCCCTCCCTGGGCCACTCTTGGGTTCGTGCAAGGGTCAATTTTAGCCGATCTTCGATCGAGAGCGTCCGCATACCTTCTGACGCTCCCGCCGCTCCATCCAGCCGTGCCAGATGATTATTTTCTGTTACAAATCCTGGCCGGACTGAGACGCCTACCCCGGCTGGAAAAGCTTCGTTACAGATGGCGCCCCAGCAGGAACGTCTGGAACAAAATTCTTTTTGGACATTTTGTCTTAGTAAAATTTTGAGCATCGATATCGGCAGCCCATTTTTCCTCTTATTCAGTAGCATGCCATTATCCGTTCTAAAGTGTAGGGTGTTATAGGGCATTTATTTTGGCAGAATATTTTGAAGCCCCTGAATTTTTGTAATTACTAACCAAATACCCTGCAAAGTATTCAAAATTTTTTATATTTTCCCCGGATCATTTTCCCAGTTCAGAAAAATCTTTTCTTTTCTCCTCCTTTCTGGAAATATTTTTTTCCGCGCCCCGGGCGGACTCTCGCCATCGGACAATAGCCTGTAATTCGGGCATGTTGTTTGGTGATGCGTCTTTTTTTTCCATTTGCTGGCGACCGCGAGTAGTTTTCGGTCCCCTGACATAAAATACTCAAAAGCGGAGAATCAAAATTCTCGGAAGAGGCGATAGAGCCGGTCTTCAGCGAGGATTTGGAGGAGGAGCCATATAGGAAACCATAGCGCTCCAATAATTTTTTTTGAAAAAAATAAGGGACATATTTTTGGAGTGGTAATTTTTTTTTAGAGACAATATCGCTTAGAGTCTTCCTTTTTCTTTCTTCATAACCAGTAGCAGCGTGCCCAGAAAGTAGCAGCACTAGCTGCTGTTTTCCAGATCGCGAGAGACCGGAAGAGAGAGGCGGGGGTCACGACGCTGGTACAGCCGCAACATGGATCGCCTAATCCGAGCATCACTCCTGCGGTATCACGGCACACCAGCGCTAGACATCTCGATGGAGCCTAGCGGCCGTTCAGGTGTGGAGCCGCCGCCGAACAGCCCTCGGTGCTCACTGGATAGCCATTCTACGGAGCATAACACGTTCAATACGGTCCCTGCGGCGACCATGAGCCCGGTATCTGCAGCGGCAAGAGAAGCCGCCCACGAGCGAGAGGACGACACCAGGGCAGCCTAGGCTGGGGCCAAGCAGCGTGGCATCTCCGCGGCTTGCAGGGATTTGTGCCGGTTTCTCTTTTGGACAGCGTCGAAAACGTTCGTGGTCAGGAACATCAGGGTTCGCGTACGAACCGGCGGCAGGTTGTTCCTTATTAGAATACAACAAAATGGAGCGGTTATGGTAACTTTTAGCCCCTGGGGTTAACATTTTGCAGGCTTCTCAGTCCCTGGCTGATCCACCATTTTATTTGCATATATTTACTCACCACACAAGGGCTACAAGGGCGGGCAGCGCCCATTTATCAAACGCGCGAATTCTGTGCCTCGTGTGCGAGCAGCAGCCACTGGCTAGTTTTGGCGCCACAAGGGCGAGCAGAGGGCTCGGCAACATTTTTGTCGCTACGCATACGCGAGAAGCGCTACATCACGACCTCTGCCGGCGTCGACTGCGATCGCCACAGGCCTCATGGCTTGAGCCGAAGCAGCGAGGAAGTAGTCAGTTCGGGACCTCCACCGCGATCAGTCAATGTTAAACAAAACGAAGCCAATAATACAACGCAACCAAAAAAATCAAAGAAAATAAATCAACGCAAACAAAAGCAAATAAATCAACGCGAGCAAAGCAAGAAAATCAACGTGAGCAAAGCAAATAAATCAACGCGATCAAAAAGCAATCAAACGAAGCAAAGCAAAGCAAATCTAAATTAAAGAAACATTTTCCCGAAAATCAGCAACGGTCCTGCAAGCAAGCCAAATATTTTTCTCGAAAGTTCTCAACGGCCCTGTTAGTTCATAAGTCAAACAGAACAGTCGTCAAAGAAAACCCTTTGTATCCTTCAGCAACATTTCTTTTTTTTTTGAATCGCCAATAGTAAAAAATAGTAAATAATCCAGCCTCGACTGGTTGCTTTCTGAAAATTCCCGCAAGTGAACAAACATCTTCCCAAAAATCATCGACGGTCCTGCAAGCAACCCAAATATTTTTCTCGAAAGTTCTCAACAACCCTGCCAGTTCATAAGTCAAACAGACCAGTCGTCAAAGAAAACCCTGAGTGTCCTTAAGCAAAATTTCTGTTTTTTGAATCGCCAATAGTAAATAATAGTAAATAATACAGCCTCGACTGGTTGCTTTCTGAAAATTTCACGAGCGAAAGGTTTAGTGTTCAACCAGGCGCGCCTAGCATAAAGAAGCGCTTTACCCAAACACGTGCACCGGTCAGCATGGTCAGCGTCAGTTGGGTGTACTACCGACGCCGGGAACAATTGATAGCGATAGTTGCGGAATTTGGTCTCGATCCGGAGGGGACCGTTACCAAACTCCGTACCCGTGTCGCCGCATTCGATTCGCTAGGCACCCATAATGAGCAGGTGAACCAGCGCTTGGTAGAACTGGAACAACAGTATCGTGATGCCTCAGGATCTGACCACAGCGATTCCATGAGTCGATCCCGTAGGGATTCTCCGGTTCCCAGAGACCCAGTTGCACCGCAAGTAATCGTGACTGCGCCGGGCAGTCAACCACCAGAAACACGGACGCCTAGCCGGCTCCTGAGGGGAGACCGAAGCCATTCCCCAAACCTGCCGAACGCAAGCCGCATAGAGACACCATGGGCAGTCGGATCCACTAAGTTTTATCGAACGAGTGGAGGAACGCGCCGCAGCTCGACCTGGCCCACCTATCACAAGCCAATTCAGAATTGCTCACTGAAAATGCTAGTGACTGGTTCCGCGTCAGTCGGTTGCAGGGAGCATCGTGGGCCACGTTCAAAAATGATTTTCTAGACTTTTTCTTGCCCCCTCGTTACTTTCAGCGCCTTGAGGACCAGATTCGGGCAAGGCAACAGCGGCCGGGGGAACCTTTCAAGATGTACATCGTGGAGCTAAATCGGTCATGAAGCGGGCAAGCTATTCTGGGGTACAGGAGCTGCATCGGGCCTATAAAACTTGCTCCCGGAATACCAGCTGTACATCCGGCGGCATGAGGCGTACTTTCCGGGATAATCAGCCAAGCACCCAGCTGTCAGGAGGAGAACCCCCGTTAGCAGGATGATGCTGGAGTCGGGACCAGCCATCGACGTGCAGCGGGCTTGTAGACGCTGGGGTGAAATCGGTCACCAGGCTCGACCGTCCCGGGAATAGATCCGATCATACGAGTGGAGAAGGCGCGCATCGTGGCACAGGTCAAGATCAAGGGCCATGTGAGGCAAGCCACCAAAGACACGGGAGCCACTAGGAGCTTCATAAGCGAGGGTGCAGCTAGCCAACTCGGCTTTAGCCAGCTACAAGATGTGCGAGCTTCTCGGCGAGAAGTGTGCATGCATACCCTTTCTGGTGGTGTCAACCGTCGTGGACTACGTGATCTTGGGCATAGATTTCCTGTGTGCCATCCGCGCCTCACTGCATTGCGGGCCTGTGCAATTGCAGTTGACCCCAATGTGCTTGCAGACCCCAAAGGACGTCGTAATACCATCCGACATCAGACGGAACCATCGAGGCATTTATCACCCATACTAATGATGCAGAATTGTATAAAATTAATTAATCTATAGTTTTAAGTAGTATTTTTGCCATTTCAGCTATTAAAGTGGTAGAAACAGGTGAAGAAAGAAGGTGAAAAAGAGAACATTTTCACAATTTCTTAAAAAGCCGAGTTTATGGGAAACGGCGGAGAAAACCGCTAATGCACGATTAAAGAGTGAAATTTTACCTTTCCAACGTTACCATTTATGACAAAAATTATCAGAACGTTTTTGAGATATTTTGAAATGAGCGAAGCTACCTCGGTAGAAGTCCCATACAAAATGACCGCCGAAATACATACCGCGCTAGTGACGAAAGCAGCACGAAGGATGCGAAGGCGACTAGCATATATACCCAGGAAGAATGGAAAATTTGCTATGACCGTCCGATCGGGTCGAGTTATATACCGATCGAAAGGTATCAATTTAACTTACAAATGTGCATACTAAGACTTTTGAAAGCTCACCTGGTTCGTGAGATAAACAGGTGTAAGTGGGAGGGAAAATATTTAAATGATTGGGGCAAATGGGGCCGTTGGGGCCTTTTTGATTTTTTACGCGTCGAATGACACCTTGATCATCGAAATCCGATTACTGGTTCAAAAAATAATTAATTTTGATATTTTTAGTCGCCTTTCGAAAATGAGATGAAAAGTCAGTATGTCTGTTTGTTTGTTTGTTTGTTTGTTTGTTTGTTTGTTTGTTTGTTTGTATCAAAGCGTTGATTTAGCTAAAATGTTTGAATGAGGACTTGTTCCCGCTCAAAAATATAGAAACGATTGTTCTACGAATTTTTCGAAAAATAGCTAATTTAGCGGGAAATCGCTAAAAACCGCTAGCATCCATACTATAGAAGCTACAGATATGATCTATATATCGATTAAAAGGTATTTTGAAGGGCTTTGAGGCATACCTTCAAAGTTTTTTTTTTAAGAAAAAAGGTAAACAGCTACAGGTGAAATAATTTTTATTTTTCAATTTAAGAAAAATCTACAAATGAAATCACTTTTAAATATGTAGTATGTTGTAGTCAATACAATTCCGCGTCTTTTGACATATAACACCTATCTCTCTAAATTCGTTTGGGCAAGATATTACTTGTTCATTGAATATACCTTTTTTCCTTAACACTACTGCATGTATATTACTGCATGTACACTACTTGCAGTGCATGTTTAAAGATACTGCTTGCAAGTGGTGAATTCTTTTTGCGGCAGATGAAACATTTTGTAATTCCAATTACAGCAAGATCGAAATATATTTATAAATATATATAATATATAATTTTTCTGGAGTACATAGGTAAAAAGCTACAGGTGGAAAAATATTTCTTTAGCGATTTAAGAAAAATCTACGTTTTAAATCACTTTAAAATATGTGATATATAGGCAATTTAATTCGGCATTTTTTTACATATAACACATATCTGTAAAAACTCGGTGAGGCCCGAAATTACCTATTAACCTATTAACTATATAGACCTTTACTTTCCTTGCTTAAGCCTAGTACCGACGTGAGATAAAAGGGCTAGCGTAAATCAAACTCCATATTGAGCATTTTCCGCCGCTAAATATGTATTTCACGTCGGTACTAGGCTTTAATTGCATGTTTGCTTAAAGTAACCAGTGCTGCCAGAAAGTTTAGTTTTTTTATGTGAAAACGCGACTTTAATTTCTTTAAATGTGTTAAACATATGTAAGCGTCTCTCTATAAATTTATTTTATTTATTTTTGTATAATTAATTTACTGCTTAATATTTCATACAGATAATTGATCTTCATACTTGTGCATTGCATGAGTACCTAGTGTTGCCAGACAGTTTGTTTTTCTTTATAAGAGTGCGGTCTATCATTTATATTCAAATGAACTAAAATATTCGAGTTTTGCTGCAACGCATTCTAATTGAATGTGATTTATTCTGTTATTAAATTTAAATTGATTTAATTTTAAATTGAAAATTTACAAACAAAAGTTTAGAACTAATATGTTTACACATTTAACTGTCTTCGTTATCGGTATAAATATGTGTGCTAAATACGAGATCTATGTAAATTAAAAACTAAAGTTATGGAATAGTTTTTAATTCAATAAAATATTATTACTAAACTTAACTGCTAAAAAAAACATTGAATAAAATTAAAATAAAATAAAATAAATAAAGTGTCCGTCTACGCGCAGTTGAGATTCTATGAAATCGATAGATTAGTTTATTCAGTACTGATATCGATAGTCTGTTTGTGTATCGATACTCCTCTAAGTTTTCCTGTTCGCCATCCCTAACTTTTAACGATCATTGCAAAATGTACCAGCAACAAGGACGTATGTATGTAAGTATACATCTTAAGATTTATTTTCTTTGAGTTTTATTAATAATTTTATTGTTTTTTTTATAATTTCAGAAGTGGCAGTCGGAATGGAATGGTCGTGGCCGTGGACGTGGACGCGGCCGCGGCTATGGAGGATGGCGCCAATTCGGACCGCCACCAACTGCATGCCCATGCGCTTGCCACAAGGAATGTGGTAAATGCTGCCTGGGGTGGGAGGCCGCTACCCCTACCATCGACACCTCACTTGCTGCAGCCCCAGCAGTCAACAACGCACCTCCTGCGGCCCCAGTGGGGTGGGTAAGACTGGAAGATCTGAGAGGGCTAGGCTTGGCCCCGATGCCCCAGCCTGTGGCCGAACCAGCGCCGATGCAACCCATGGAGAAACCTCCACCACCACCACCAGGCTGGATTCGGCTTGATGCGGATGGCAATATTCCATCGGCTCAACCACGCTAAAAATAAATTGACGCATTTAGGCCTTCAAAGGCCCAATAAAACAAAAATCTAAAAGAATTTAAGTAGACTTTTCGTTTTTTTCTATGTATTTCCTAGGTTTTTGGAACATGCATGAAAATTGTAAAAAACGCATGAATATAATCTGCGTCGATTAAGCGTGAAGTCACATTCTACGAATTTTGTGTGCGCGCCTTTTTTTCAAGCGAATTAAACGGGACTTTCTTTTATGCAGCCATTTTCATTTGCGACGAACTATCGAAAAGGAAAAAATACAACTGATTTGTGTTTGAAGAACATATTCGATGAACATGTTCGCCCTTGGATACTGTGCTTTAAATAATTAAGGTCTAAAGCTTAGTACGCAAGCTAACTAAATTTTACGCTGCGTAAAGTGCTCAATTTTTAGCTGTCGACCCAGTGTTGCCAATGCAACACGGAAAAATAACAAAAAGATGAGTGGTAACTCTATGCGTCAACAGCGGTTTATTTTAAACTAGGGGGCTAAGCCCCCTGCTCGCTTCGCTCGCTAACCCCCAGCTCGCTTCGCTCGCAACATTGTCTTTAGTTGTCCAGTTTAACAAATTTACATAATATTCGCCCCCTGCTCGCTTCGCTCGCCAAACCGCAGCTCGCTTCGCTCCCAACATTGTATTTAGTTGCCCGTTTTAACAAATTTATATAATATAACATTTTTTCTAAAAAAAAAACCGGAAATATTTAGCTTCCGCTGTCCGCTGCGTTTATTTTTTTTCCTTACAATTGAACTTTGGCTAAAAAGTCGGATTTGGTGATTTGGCGGGAAAAAGCTAAATTTGGCGGGAAAAAGCTAAATTTGGCCGGAAAAAACGAAATTAAGCGAATTAGTCCAAATTTGGCAAGAAGAGTTAATCTGAGAGTTTTGTTAGGATATCTCCGATTGCATCCGATTGTTCCTATGGCAGCTATATGATATAGTCATCCGATTTTGGCCAAATTTGGTCAGAATGTAAGAGACAGCCCCAATCATACAATCTGTGAGTTTGGTTGAGATATCTTAAGAAACAAAAAAGTTTTTCATACTAAAGGTATTTTTCATCGGATTGTTCCTATAGCAGCTATAAGATATAGTCATTCCACTTTGACCAAATTTGGTCAGAATGTAAGAGACAGTACCAAACATATAATCTGTGAGTTTGGTAGAGATATCTTAAGAAACAAAAAAGTTTTTCATACTAAAGGTGTTTTTCATCGGATTGTTCCTATGGCAGCTATAAGATATAGTCATTCCACTTTGACCAAATTTGGTCAGAATGTAAGAGACAGTACCAAACATACAATCTGTGAGTTTGGTTGAGATATCTTAAGAAACAAAAAAGTTTTTCATACTAAAGGTGTTTTTCATCGGATTGTTCCTATGGCAGCTATTAGATATAGTCATTCCACTTTGATCAAATTTGGTCAGAATGTAAGAGACAGTACCAAACATATAATCTGTGAGGTTGGTTGAGATATCTTAAGAAACAAAAAAGTTTTTCATACTAAGCAATTCCGTGACTTTTGACCCCGATTTGACCCACTTAGAGTCCAAATTAGTCCAAATTTGGCAAGAAGAGTTAATCTGAGAGTTTTGTTAGGATATCTCCGATTGCATACGATTGTTCCTATTGCAGCTATATGATATAGTCATCCGACTTTGACCAAATTTGGTCAGAATGTAAGAGACAGCCCCAATCATGCAATCTGTGAGTTTGGTTGAGATATCTTAAGAAACAAAAAAGTTTTTCATACTAAAGGTGTTTTTCATCGGATTGTTCCTATGGCAGCTATAAGATATAGTCATTCCACTTTGACCAAATTTGGTCAGAATGTAAGAGACAGTACCAAACATATAATCTGTGAGGTTGGTTGAGATATCTTAAGAAACAAAAAAGTTTTTCATACTAAGCAATTCCGTGACCTTTGACCCCGATTTGACCCACTTAGAGGTCGAATTTCGCAAAACCCCGTCTTATTGCACGATGAAATTATCTCATCTATGTAAAAATTTCAGCTCTCTATCTCTTACCGTTTGGGCTGCACGTTGATTCTCAGTCAGTCAGTGAGTCAGTCAGTGAGTCAGGACAAAGAGTTTTATATATATAGATAAGAACATGCCGAACTGATTTTGATAAAAAGAGGAGAGAATAGGCAATGCAAAATGTATATTAATGTTAATAGCGGAGAAATATGCGATGGCACGCAAGCACAGCAACTTTTCGCTTTTGAACTTTTTACGGTGGTCCTTCCTCTATATTAATGAAAAAATACAAAATTATTTAATTTATGTCTATAAAAACAATTTAAGAGTTCATTCTTGGTTATAATCTACCAATATTGTCGTCGTTATTGACCATATTCAAATACTCTTTATCGTTTTCCCTTGTGTGCCAGACATTTATCTCCAGTATACCCAGCGAAACTCTAAACAGTTCGATGTTTCGCTGGGCCAGTCAACTGTCACAAACAGTGCTGCCCATTCTGTTATTTTACTTAACAGCTCTGTTATTTTATTGAGTCTGCGGACACCCGAGCGTAGCTAAATGTCAAGTTCTTCTTCTTGATTTTACGCCAGCGTTTTTTTTATATGGAGTTTGGGCTTACGCCAGGCCTTTTTTTGAGTTTGCGTACTATGCTTTACTCAAAAACCATAAAAAATAAGCAATTTTTGTTACATGTTAAATGTTAGTCTTAAGCTTTTACTTGCAGTTATTAAAATCAAAGGTAATCCCTGTTACGAGTTGTGCCGCGTCGGCTGACTAATCGGTTCTCAGTCCTCAGTTCGCACAATCGATAACTATATCGAAACACAAATATTGGAAAAAAAAGACGCGCTCAGTGCAAATATACATCAAAGCGCTTTAGGCGATATACAGAATCGTGGATTAAACCGTAATATTGCCAATAAGGCTGTAGCGCAAAAAGAACTCAAAGATGTTAAAGCACGTGTGGACACACACTGGAAGAAGCAGCCGCTGGGTGTCAACAATTCCAATGCGGCTGCCGTCAAGTCGACAGCAACAACAGCAGCAGCAGCGCCTCTGCTGCGTTTGCAGTCGATGCGCACAAATGTCGCTGCCGGCAGCATTCGCAATTTGCCAACGGGGGCAGGACGCGCATCAGCAGCGGCCAATGCGAAAGTTAATGCAACTGGAAAGCTGGTTCCAATTGGAAAGCTGGTCGATGGGGAGCCGAAAATAGCACAGCCCAAGACGCTGACGTTCAATCTGAACCAGAATACGACCATTGAGTATCACCGTCGTCATTTCTTCGGCGAGTTTGCGGACGAGGCGAGTTCCACGGCAGCTGCCGCTTCACGGCAACAGCGCTACAACTACAACAATCTGGCCAACATGCATGCGAACGTCATGTGAGTAGCATCAATTCTAAATTAGACTCTCCTTCTCTAATCCTCTCTACGTCTCTCTTCCCTCTCTCGGGGGGTAGTGATCGGGCCCAGGAATCTGCAGATGGTCATGAGTGGACGACATACGTTCGTTGCTGAAGATAAGGAGAATCTAATCCTGGTCTCGGAGTATGTCAACGATATCTACGATTATCTGTATGATCTTGAAATGCAGAAGCTCATTCACGTGGATCATTTGGTTAATCAACTGGAAGTTTCCAGTCGCATGCGCGCCGTGCTCATCGACTAGATCAACGAGATCCACATGCAGTTATATGTATAAAATCATCATTTTCCATCAGCCTCAGGGAAGAGCACACACCTCAATCCCAATGGCAGTTTATGTGGCAACGATCTCGGTTTGGATGTCAACGAGCAACGAGCCACACAATATGTGCGCTCCAATGTCAACATCCGCATGGGTTTTCACAATGACAACGAAGCCAACTCCGGGGAATCGGACTCGCAACTACGTATATATATTTTAGTTTTTCATTTTGTTGTAAGATCTGTAATTAAATAAGCATAACTTCTATTTGTTTGTCCGACGTGAAACCAAAACATTTATTTTATATTTGTCAACTTGTCAAATCTTTGCTAATGTGCAAGAAACAGTCTAAGCATGCTTCATTGTAAACTTGGCTAATTAGACATCCACCCAAAACTGTCCAATTTGTAATCTTTAATGTTTTTGTGTGCATTCATTATGAACCAATCCAAAGCACGGCACTGAAAAATAGTTTTATATATACACAAATGTGTAGGTGTATTTATGACTTAATCAAACAGCGCATTATTTCAAAATTGATCTGACTTCTGGTGTGCTTTTGTTGAACATTAGTTTTAGCCAACATTGTAAGCGATAAATCCATGGAACGATATTTGAATCCAACAACATGAAATTATCATAAATTACAAATGGTATTTCTATGCAAAATCCCATATGATCTAGATAAAATAATTAACCCATACTTATATCTTAAAACAATTTTATAGATGTGTTTTGAATAGTATTAAGATGAATCTTTCAGCTGCAGATAAAAACATTTAGTGTTAGTGATCGATTATTATTGGATTAATTATGATATTAAAAAACAATAAATATAAGTGAATGTGTATTGTTCTTTAAATGTGAGTAGTAATAAATGTATGGCTTAAAGGTACCTTGACCTACATAAAGAGCTCTCTGGGTGGTGAAAGGGGCTATATATATATTATATACGTGATATAAGTACCTATGAGAATAATGATGAATTTTAATAATAATATGTGTCCTGTTTAGCATGTTCTTTTGAACAAGTCTGATTCTTCATTCACTATTTTTATATTTTCTTTTAAATAAAAAAATAAAAAAGTTAACTTTTACAAAAATTCTAAATTTTCATTGGGTACTTAAAGGGCTAAAGAAATTTGTATACAATTCAAACGGATTTTAAATGAATAGAAGATAATTTTAGAAAACTTTTTTATTAAAAAAAAATTTGACAAACTTAAGGGGTACGGTGACTTTAGTAGCACACTGTCGTACAACACAGTAGCATAAATGTAAAAACGTCTTAATAATTCTATAAAAGTAAACCAAAACAGTTAGCAGACATATGTACATTAAATTTTATTATTTGAATATCTACATAAGAATATAAAAATCAATTTTTTGGTTAAAATTTATAAAAAAAACTTGTACACAAATGGCATTGTGTTCATCAGACGCTCTTGATCTGCAGTCCATGCTTCATATTCCACTCCGTCCAGTAGATGATCCGGCTGCTATTTGCCCGGAGTCACAGAAGCAGCAGTAGAGGCTGTTCTTCACCTTGATTATGTTGATATTATTGTTGTTGTACATCGCGGTGTAAATGGCATCGCTTGTAGTTGCTGTTGATGTTGTTGGGCGCCCTGGGCAGCTGTCGATATTAGTTTAGCGCTTTCAGTCTCTTTGATAACGTTTCTGCTGCTGCTGCTCAATGGTTGCTGGTGCAACTGCTGCACTTGCGCTGCTGCCGTTGGCCAATTGAGTGCTGACCAAAGCGGAGGCGGTGAGGCTGGCGCTTGTGTGTTGGAGGACTGACTGATTGGAGGCGGCGACTGATTGCAGCACTGACGAATTCAAGTTGTGGTGCACATCTGCAACAAAACGACCAGTGGCACGTTACAATTTAGCTAGTTGACATTTTGTTTGGGCAAACTTACCATTTTCCATGCTGCGGCGTCGGACTTTTCGACGACGACAAGATGGACTGGAGGAGCCTTCGCGTGAACCAGATACGTCATCAGATACATCCAGGGCACCAGCACCGCCAGTTGTAATACGCGCACTCCTTGTCTGCTCCAAAATATATTGGCCGCTCAGCTTGACGCGATGGTGTGCATCTGGTTTGGGAACTTGTGCAGCAGCAGCTGCTGCTGCTGTGCCGCTACCGCCACCACTTCGATTGTCGGACAACCTCTTGATCTGCAGCGATTCAGCCGCTTTGAGCAGCGCGGCAAATTGATCCTGCGAGATGTTGACCTCGTATCGGTACATATAGTCCTTCATGGCGCGCAGTTCCTGATACTTGGAAGATGTTTTTCGTACTGTTCCTGCAGCAATGTCTAAACATTATAATAAAATAAATTACAAATTATTATCTCTTCATAATGTATGTGAAATATTTTATTGACTTACCGCAAAGTAGGGACTGCATGCTGATAATACCACTTTCTGGGCTTTGAGAAACTTACCTTCATTTTCCAGCAAAATGTCAAATACGCTATTCACGCAAACAAAATTGTTGATCGTCATTTGACATTGTGTTTTCACACTTATTGCAAGAAAAAAGTAATGTATATGGCCGCTTAACTTTTGTTTTGATTATTGAAGCTTTTGTTAAATCCCTAGGGCTGCCACCTCGTAGAAATTTTAGCCATCAACAAGGCAAAACCACTTGACCTATCGAAATCTACCCTAAAAGAATAAACAAAAAACTATCGGGCATGCCGAAATTCATACTGCAACAAGCTAATTTAAAATTTTTAAAATGTTAAATAAGTATGATATTGTATGTAGCTAAGAGAATGCATTTTTTTTATTTTGGCGAAAGATTTTTTATGTTGGGCCACAATGAAGTTATAACTTCATTCCATTCCATTGGTCCATTCTGAAAAAATTGTATCGCACGGACGTGTCCATCTCTAATCGATATGCATAACAAATGCAAATTGTCCAATTAATTGTTGAAATCGGGTGGGCCAAAATGTTTATTTAATTTATACGAAAAAAACAAAAAAAAAAATTGTTCTAAAGTTAATTATTAAACATAAGCTTGCCATTCAACAGGGAGCAAAAAAAATATACATGTATGTACAAATATCAATAAATAACATATAAGAAAGAGTGAATGAAAACTTTTGTGTTTGTGTGATGATGAAGACTTCAGTAATAGATTTGTAGATCTGTATTGACCTTGTACAATTCTGACCTTGGGAGACTCGAAAGATCACATGATAGGAAACAAAAGTTGAGATGCAGGTTATTTTTATAGACAGGGCTAACCAGCTGATTTATACAGTGATACAGTGACTCCCAAATTATTTAACTCACTAGTTTTACATACTTCATATTTTAAATGAAGTTTTATTTTGATCGAAAGGAGATATTAATAAAATTAGAACGTTAAGCATAATATTTTCATGTTATTGTTTTGTATATTTATCTTATAAAAAAAACCTCTTTACGAGGTAAAAGTCTAGTGACGAAAACATTTTAATGCACCAAAATTTCTGATATCCAATTTTGTGACGAATAATATTAAGTTTTACTTAAAAATTACTACAAAAAAATTTGTTTGTCACTCGGCACTGCGCAAAAAATATATATTTATTAGGTATGAAGAAATTAGCGCAATGTGCCGAGTGACAAAAAAATTTTTTTGTAGTAATTTTTAAATAAAACTTAATATTATTCGTCACAAAATTGGATATCAGAAATTTTGGTGCATTAAAATGTTTTCGTCACTAGACTTTTACCTCGTAAAGAGGTTTTTTTTATAAGATATCAGAAATTTTGTAGTAAGATATCAAAAGTTTTGAAAATTGCAATATATTTTGACGGTACAATTTTGTCAAAATCTAACAGAACTCTCAAACTCTGGCTGCTACGGCACGTTGTTGCAGCTGTCCTATTCAAATTCTAAGCAAAACGTATATATTCTGTTAACAGGTAATATCTTCCAAACTAGAGATGGGCACGGGTCGGGTCGGATCACGGGACCCATGGGTCTTTTACAAAATTGTCGGGCTCGGGCCGAAAAATCTCATTTCGGGTCGGGCCGGGCCGGGCTCGGGCTTAACTTCAAAGTCCGAAAGCCCGTAACACACCAAAATCTATTGCATTTTAGATAGATAAATTTCACGATTGACTAAATAAGCTAGTTCAATTATTGGTAATACGCGCTCATTTGAATCATCCAGTAGTGAAAGGGTATTTTCCACATCTGGAAATGTTTTGTGCGAAAAAATAACCAGGCTTCCTAAGTTCCAAATTGAAAAAGATTTTATTTTCAAATAAATTTGTCTTTTTTTGTAATTTTTCGGGCGGGCTGGGCGTGTTTTCGGGCCTTATAACAAAAGTATCGGGCGGGCTTGGGCCTTTTTTCCATCGGGAATTTCGGGCTCGGGTCGGGCCGGGCCTAAAAAATGAGGCCCGCGCCCATCTCTATTCCAAACACATCGAAATTTTAAAAACTACAATATATTGAAAATTAGAAAAAATCATTACTTGCTTTTTCACAAAATGCCTTAATGTGGGAAAAAATAGCTTATTTCACCTGTTGCTGTTTACCTTTTATCTTAAAAAAACACTAAAGGTATTCCTAAGAGCCCTTTAAAATACCTTTTCAACGATATATATATCACATCTGTAGCTTTTATCGTTTGGATGATATGGGGGTTCCAATTTTAGCGGTTTTTAGTGATTTCCCGCCAAACTACCTATTTCGAAAAAGTCGAAAAACAAAAGTTTCTATGTTTTTGATTATAAAATGATTTATCTGTCGCAAAAAGAATTGACCACTTGCAAGCAGTATCTTTCCACATGCACTGCAAGCAGTGTACATACTGCATATGTACATGCAGTAGTGAAAAGGTGTAAGGTACATTCAGTTAATAGGTAATATCTTGCCCAAACGAATTTTGACAGATCAGTATTATATGTCAAAAAACGCGTAATTGAATTCTCTACAACATGCAGTATATTTAAAAGTGATCTGATGTGTAGATTTTTCTTAAATCGCCAAAATGTGGAAATAAATACCTTATTTCACCTGTAGCTGTTTACCTTTTTGCTTAAAAAAAAAACTTTGAAGGTATGCCTAAAAGCCCTTCAAAACACCTTTCCAACGACATATAGAACAGATCTGTAGCTCCTATCGTTTGGATGCTATGGGGGTTTCAATTTTAGCGGTTTTTAGCGATTTCCCGCTAAACTAGCGATTTTTCGAAAAAGTCGTAGAACAAACGTTTCTAGATTTTTTATCGGGAACAAGTCCTCATTCAAACTTTTAAGCTAAATCAACGCTTTGATCTATACAAACAAACAGACAAACAAACAGACTGACTTTTCATCTCGTTTTGGAAAGGGCACCAAAAATTTCGAAATTAATTATCTTCTGAACCAGTGGTCGGATTTTGATGATCAAGGTGTCATTCGACGCGTATTTTTGATAAGTATAGTGAAAAATTATAAAAAAAATCGAAAAGGCTCCAACGGCCCCATTTGCTCCAATCATTTAAATTTTGTCCCTCCCACTTACACCTGTTTATCTCACGAACCATGTAAGTTTTCAAAAGTCTTAGTATGCACATTTTTAAGTTAGATTGATACCTTTCGATCGGTATATAATTCGACCCGATCGGACAGTCATAGCAAATTTTCCATTCTTCCTGTGTATATATGCTAGTCGCTTTCGCACCCTTCGTGCTGCTTTCGTCACTAGCGCGGACTGCCGTCCGCAGTGATATTATCTAATACAAAAAAAATGAATTGCATTAAAATAATTGTAGATAGATGGATCATTGTGAATTTTGCGTGAATGAATATTGTGAATGAAAGGGATTGCGTTTGCTAATCTTTTAAATTTATTGTGTTCACAAATATTAATGTTAATTTCCATTCTTCTTTTTCAGGCGTAATTATTGGCGATTGATAATTTAATTAATAGTTTTAAAAGAAATTAAAAAAAATATTTTTTTAAATTAATTAAAAATTAAATTATTTGAATTGCAAAAAAGAGAAAAAGACAAATAAATTAGAGAAAAGAAAGAATATTGAAACTAATGAAAGTTAAGAAACCAAAATAAATAAAAAGAAAAAAATTGACAAGAAAAACAAATATAAAAAAATTATTGAATTAAAATATATTAATAAAAAAAATTATTTAATAAAAATCAAATTATTTTGAATTGCAAAAAGAGAAAAATACAAAAATATTTAAAGAAAAGAAAGAATATTGAAACCAATGAAAGTTAAGAAACCAAAATATACCAAAAGAGAAAAATTAACAAGAAAAACACGAAAAACAAACAAATATAAAGAAATGTTAAAATTTAAATATTAATAAAAAAATCTATAGTTAAAAAAAAAACAATTTTTAAAAATATTAAATTTATTAAAATAATTTAAAATAATAAATATTAAAATTATAAAAAAAAATTAAAGCGTAAAATAAGAATATTATTGATAAAAAAAATTAAAAAATCAAGAAAATAATAGAAATGAAGGAAAAATGTTAAAAAATATTACAAATTTGTCAATTGGAAAAAACGAAATTAAAGTTTAAAAAAAATTTGATATTGTAATGATAAAGTACTTTAAAATATACACAAAAGAAATATATATATTATAAAATAAAAAATACAAAACTATATCAAAACTAGTGGACGGTGCTACAGTCGAGCATACTCGACTGTCGGAGACCCCGTACTTACTATGGAAAAAAAGTTTTTCATACTAAGACTTGATTTTTGACTGATCGTTCCTATGGTTGCTATATGATATAGTGGTCAGGATGTATGGGACCACTATACATGCATATTCTGTCAGTTTGGTTGAAATATCTCAAACAGCAAAAAAGTTTTCCATACTAAGACTTGATTTTCAACTGATTGTTCCTATGGGAGCTATATGATATAGTGGTCCGATCCAAAATCTAAAACAAACTCGATCTGCTTGCAATATAGACGAACCTACATACAAAGTTTGGAGTCTCTAGCTCTTATTGTCTCTGAGATCTAGGCGCTCTTACAGACGGACAGACAGACAGACAGACATGGCTAAATCAACTCGGCTGTTGATGCTGATCAAGCATATATATACTTTATGGGGTCTGCCACGCCTCCTTCTGCCTGTTACGCACTTTTTTTTTGTGACAAAGTTAATAGACACCTGTACTTTTTATAAGTACGGTGTCTAAAAACCTTTGCGGATCATCTGCTAACAAATAATTTTACTATACAAATAAATAATACTAAAATTTTGAATTGATGCAAATACCAAATTTTTAAAAAATATCAAGATAACACAAAATAAAAGAAATATTATATATAAAAAACAAAATATTAAGAACAAATAAAATGTGGAGCGTGAATTCGAACCCAGGACTCCTAAACATAACGGAGGACAACACTCTACGCATTGCGCCGCAGACTCTTTTTGAATATACCCACCTTGTTATAGATTTTATTTTTACTGGACTGTAAGTCAAAGTAATTATTATCAAGTTGTGATTGTTGTCGTTGTTATTGTTTCTGATAACGAATGGCAAATCATCGAGAATTTAGTTGTTTAATATCTTCGCTTCTTTATTAGGAATGTCTATCTTTAAATTTGTGCTTATAATTAAGATTTTCTATTTTGTGGGCGTTTAAGGGGGCGTGGCGAATATATAAAACAACAAGAATATATGTACTTTTAACATTTAAAAAAAAAACTAACTAAACTAAAATAACTGAATTCAAAATATTAAAAAAAAAAAAATTTTTGTCCGTGCCGGAACTCGAACCCGCAACCCGAACTGAGAACTTGTGCAAAAAGCGAATGTTCTAGACACTGCGCCACAGGCGATCTTAAACTATAGGTATCTAATTGTAGATTTTGTTGTTACTGGACTGTGAGTCAAATTTATTTGTTATCTAATTGTGATTGTTGTTATTGTTGCTGATAAGGAATGGCAAATCATCGAGAATTTAGTTGTTTAATATCTTCGCTGTTTATTATCCGATCGCGATGAAATTTTCAGCAAATGTGTAGGATAATATTATCTTTGTCTATGCTCAATTAGGAATGTCTATCTTTAAAAATAACCTTATAATTAAGATTTTTCAAGTTTGTGGGCTTTTAAGGGGGCGTGGCCAAAATCTAAAACAAACTCGATCTGCGTGCAGTATAAACGGACCTACATACCAAGTTTGGAGTCTCTAGCTCTTATAGTCTCTGAGATCTAGGCGATGACACAGACGGACAGACGGACAGACGGACGGACGGACAGACGGACATGGCTATATCGACTCGGCTGTTGATGCTGATCAAGAATATATATACTTTATGGGGTCTGCCACGCCTCCTTCTGCCTGTTACGCACTTTTTTTTTGTGACAAAGTTAATAGACACCTGTACTTTTTATAAGTACGGTGTCTAAAAACCTTTGCGGATCATCTGCTAACAAATAATTTTACTATACAAATAAATAATACTAAAATTTTGAATTGATGCAAATACCAAATTTTTAAAAAATATCAATATAACACAAAATAAAAGAAATATTATATATAAAAAACAAAATATTAAGAACAAATAAAATGTGGAGCGTGAATCCGAACCCAGGACTCCTAAACATAACGGAGGACAACACTCTACGCATTGCGCCGCAGACTCTTTTTGGAAATACCCACCTTGTTATAGATTTTATTTTTACTGGACTGTAAGTCAAAGTAATTATTATCAAGTTGTGATTGTTGTCGTTGTTATTGTTTCTGATAACGAATGGCAAATCATCGAGAATTTAGTTGTTTAATATCTTCGCTTCTTTATTAGGAATGTCTATCTTTAAATTTGTGCTTATAATTAAGATTTTCTATTTTGTGGGCGTTTAAGGGGGCGTGGCGAATATATAAAACAACAAGAATATATGTACTTTTAACATTTAAAAAAAAAACTAACTAAACTAAAATAACTGAATTCAAAATATTAAAAAAAAAAAAATTTTTGTCCGTGCCGGAACTCGAACCCGCAACTCGAACTGAGAACTTGTGCAAAAAGCGAATGTTCTAGACACTGCGCCACAGGCGATCTTAAATTTTGTTGTTACTGGACTGTGAGTCAAATTTAATTGTTATCTAATTGTGATTGTTTTTATTGTTGCTGATAAGGAATGGCAAATCATCGAGAATTTAGTTGTTTAATATCTTCGCTGTTTATTATCCGATCGCGATGAAATTTTCAGCAAATGTGTAGGATAATATTATCTTTGTCTATGCTCAATTAGGAATGTCTATCCTTAAAAATAACCTTATAATTAAGATTTTTCAAGTTTGTGGGCGTTTAAGGGGGCGTGGTCAAAATCTAAAACAAACTCGATCTGCGTGCAGTATAAACGGACCTACATACCAAGTTTGGAGTCTCTAGCTCTTATAGTCTCTGAGATCTAGGCGATGACACAGGCGGACAGACGGACAGACGGACGGACGGACAGACGGACATGGCTATATCGACTCGGCTGTTGATGCTGATCAAGAATATATATACTTTATGGGGTCTGCCACGCCTCCTTCTGCCTGTTACGCACTTTTTTTTTTGTGACAAAGTTAATAGACACCTGTACTTTTTTTAAGTACGGTGTCTAAAAATTATTTGAAAGGTATATTTAAGAAAAAAGTAATAAAATATTGAATATAATATTTAAATATACACAAATAAATACAAATAAATTGTTTTTTTAAAATGGCTGGGTGTCCTGTTAAGAAACCGCATCATCTTAAGAGAAAGCTTGTAAACGAAATTGACGGTGTAGATCGTAAAAGGGTTAAAATAAATGATGATTTATTTATTGAATCTGATCAAAAGAAAACATTTTCAGACAATGCAATAAGATCGCAAATGAATAGGGATTTAGAATCCCCTAAACGTACTTCACAAAGGATAAAAAAAGTTGCACAAAAAGAGCGTTTAAATAGGAAGCCAGAGACACAAGAGCAAAGGCAAAAAAGGCTCAAAAAAGAAAAAACTAGGGCTACCACAAAAATAGCTTTAGAGACGAAGGAAGAGAGACTTAAACGCTTGGAAAAAGGAGCGCAAAGAACTATAAAAAAAAGAGCCCCAGAGACTCAAGAAGAGAAACTTAAACGAATTGAAAAAGAAGCGCAAAGAACTATAATAAACAGAGCCTTAGAGACTCAAGAAGAGAAACTTAAAAGAATTGAAAAAGAAGCGCAAAGAGCTATAATTAACAGAGCCTCAGAGACTGAAGAAGAAAAACTTAAAAGAATTGAAAAAGAAGCGCAAAGAACTATAATAAACAGAGCCTTAGAGACTCAAGAAGAGAGACTTAAAAGAATTGAAAAAGAAGCGCAAAGAACATATAATAAACAGAGCCTTAGAGACTCAAGAAGAGAGACTTAAAAGAATTGAAAAAGAAGTGCAAAGAACTATAATAAACAGAGCCTTAGAGACTGATGAAGAGAGACTAAAACGCTTGGAAAAAGATGCTAAAAGGGCTATATCAAACAGAGGAAATGAAACAGAAGATCAGAGAGTTGAACGATTAGAAAAAGAAGCGCAAGGACTATAATAAACAGAGCCTTAGAGACTCAAGAAGAGAGACTTAAAAGAATTGAAAAAGAAGCGCAAAGAACTATAATAAACAGAGCCTTAGAGACTGAAGAAGAGAGACTTATACGTTTGGAAAAAGATGCGATAAGAGCTATATCAAACAGAGAAAACGAATCAAAAGATCAGAGGCTTGAAAGACTAAAAAAAAACGTACAAAGAAATGAAATAAATCGCAATTTCGAGACTGAAAAACAAAAAATTCAGAGACTCGAAAATCAAGCTCTAAGAAAACGAGTCAATCAAATGAACAACACTCAAATTTCAAAAAAAACAATGAATCAAACAAAAAAACTGGCTAATAAATCAAAAAGAAATGTAGAAAATGATGAATGTATGAGTATACATGATCAAAAAGATTCCGACTTTATTAGTCTTCGGAATTTGTTTAAACTAAATACAACAATATATGATTTGGTAAGAAACATGATGACTAAATGTGATAATAATAACAGAGTTGAGGTTGAAAAAAATATTTCAAAAATTTTTCATCACAGAAGTACAATAATAAATTCGTTTTGTAAAAATATATGCATTCTAAAAAAGAAATTTACGGGCATTAAATTAAAACTGGGTTCCACTTCCAATCCAGAATTTTCTTTATAATTTGGTCCATCATTGCATACACGACACTCGGAAGCATATTTTTCAAGTGCATCGTACAATCCTCTAAAACTAAAAACAGCTTTAATTTTAAACTCGGACGGAAAAGCTGAAAATATTTTTGTAAATGAGCAACATACCATTGAAAAATGGAAATGCAATCCAGAAATATGTAATATAAATAAAACGACAATATCGCACCAATATATTTCACTTATAACAACGTTCATTAATTTTAAACATGAAGAAATTCTTGGATGTTTTAAAAATATTGACAAATGCTCAAACAAAGTCGACAAACCAGAGTTGCCCCAACAAGAATCGCCCGAAAAGAATATGATACCTATGACTACGTGGAAAAATTAAGAGAGGGCCACCAGGACTATTGCTATGAGCATGAGAACAATTGTCATTCTGTCTTGCTTTTTATATGACGACTCTCTCCACATTTTCCATATATTCGACAAATTTTAAAATTAATATACTTAATAAAAGTTGATTTGCGTAAAATTGATAATTTAACTATTGGACTGTTAACGGGGAATATTAATGAACTTAAAAATACAGCTGATCATATAAATTTTAAAACCAAAAGTTATTCGGTAGACTGCTTTCCCTTTAGTCATGAAGGTGAAATATGGGATGAGTATATACATGCATTTAAGGAACTTAAAAAAAATGAGTGCCGAAATATGTGGCCAATACATCCATGCGCTTCATGCTTAACGTTATGCTCTGCAGAAAACTTAAAGGAAATTCCTGACTATTTGTGGGATAAATCACGTCATTTCCAAGATTTATTACATTATTATGAAAACGAGGAAGAAACTTTTTTCAACGATATGCGCATATGTCAATTCTGTCTTTTAAAACTTAAGAGTGGGTCAATACCTCCGATCTGCGTACTTAATAACTTACAGTTTGCTTCAGTCCCAGAATGCATTTCATGTTTAAATGAGTTTGAAAAATTATTTATTCAACGAGCCAAAGCATTTCAAGTGATTGCTCGAATGGACAAAGTTATGGGTGGACATAATAAGCAACGACCAAGCTCTGATGTTATTAAGAAAATTAAGGGACGAGTTTTCCATTTACCATTACCCCTTTAAAATACTTTGAAAAAGCTTCCGAGTCCAGAAGAAGCGATTCTAAAGAATCAAGATATTACGGTTATAGTAAGAGGTATTCCAAACAAAACTAGAAATGTATGGCAATCACTAATTGATGTAAAAAAAATTTTTAAAGCGTTAAAATGGCTAAAAAATAATAATTTACTGTATTCTGATATTTCGCTTCCTTATAATGCAGAAGCCCTTCTAGATGGTGTTAACGTAGACTGTATATATGATTCAAATTTAAATGATTTGCCAAATGACAACGGAATATCAGAGAATACAAATAGAAATACAGATTATAATATTAATGAACATGATTTGGAAGTAAATGATCCTAACGATAAGGCAATGCTTACACAAAAAATGCTTTAGTTGATTTTTATGAAAATATGACTATATATCCAATTATAGAAAGAAAAACTTGTGCTGAGCCTGCCACAGTGTATCAAGTTTTAAAAGTAATTGATGATTGTATTGATAATCGAGATGAGACTTTGGACCTGAAATGCTTTCCTGATATTTTCTGTACCGGACGAAATGGTCAAGGCCAGCAAAGAGAAGTTCAATTGAAGCCAGGAGAATTTATAAAATGGATCTTAAAATGCAAGCATAGTAGATTTCGATTGAATCAGCAGTACTTATTCTATTTACTAAATCAATCAAATATACGGCAACTCAATGCGGGCATATTCCATAAGCTGAATATAACATCGTCGACAAAAAATCTTAACAAAAACAACTTTATGAGAATGATAGAAGACAATAAAGAAATAAATAATAATTTATCAACAATATTTGGTCGGCTACGAAACACAGAACAGTTCTGGAGGATAAGAAAAAATGATTTAAATTGTATGATCAAAAATTATGGACCCGCAACATTTTTCTTAACTCTTAGTCCTAGCGAATATCATTGGGATGATCTTCACGATTTTCTGTGCATAAGAAACAACATTTCAAATAAAAAATCACGAACAACGTCCAGTCTTATTGCTGCTGATCCTGTCAGTGTATCACTGTTTATAAATATGAAATTTAAGGCTATATTAAAATTCCTACTGTCCAAAGATAAGCCTCTTGGAGAAATTGATCATTATGCTTGGCGTCTTGAGTATCAGTCAAGAGGTATTCAATATTTTCACACACTTTTATGGATTAAAAACGCGCCTATTATTGACAAGTCAAGTCAAGAGGAGGTTGTTGCCTTTATAAATAAATATATAACATGTCGGCTTCCGCCAATAGAAACTTTTCCAATTCTTTATAATCGAGTTTGCAAATATCAAACACATATACACAACAATTATTGCATGCGACGCACAAAAAATAAGAAAGGAAAATCATCAAACATATGCCGATTTAGCTTCCCAAGAAAGCTGACAAAGACACGATTGTATGATTTGCCAAGGAATGAAACAGAGAAGAATATAAATGACTATAATGCAGCAGTGTTGCTTGCTTGGTGTGGAAACATGGATATTCAATTTATAGGCGAAAAGTCTGGCTCGCTAAGCACATATTTTTGTAAATATCAAACTAAGCCTGAAAAATCCTTAGCAACAGATGATTTTAGAGATTTTTTTGAAAATAGAACTGTTGCTAGTACTTTATTTAGATTTGCTATGCGCTCATTATCAAATCGGGAGTGTGGAGCCCTTGAGGCAGCTGATACATTGCTGCAACTGTCCTTATTTGGAACTGATGAAAATACAGTTATAAGAATGATAGATAACGTCCAGAAAGAAGTCGAAGAGTAAAACCAAGAAGTGAGCTTAAAAATATGCAGGATGACGACACTGATATATTTTTTCCAAGCTGGGTCGACGAGCATTATCCTAATCGTCCTATTGACTTAGAACAAATGAACCTTTACGATTTTACGAGATTCTTCGATATTGTGAAAGTAAAACCTACTTTAAAGCATGCTATTTGATATCCCTATGAAAATTGTTACTTACGCAAACGTAAAAACCCATATTTAATTAACCATTATAAGACAAATAGAAAAATGCAACCAGAAAACTATTATTACGGACTATTACTGTTATTTAAGCTCTGGCGTAATAATGAAGATCTTAAGTGTGGCTTAGAAAACTATGTTGATGCCTTTGAAAAGTGTAAAGATGAGTTGGTTGACGCAATGCGATATCATGTAAATTTGGATGAATTGGTAAAAATAAGCGAAGAATTTGAAAACGAGCTAGCAAGAGTATCTAATGCAGTGGAAAACCAGAGCATAAGTCATGAAGATGAAGAGTGTGAGAATATTGTCGGATTTGTGGTATTATTAGAAAATGAACTAAATGACATGGACAATCTAGCTTTAAACGAAAACAGTCTTTCTATTTCGGATCAAATCGCTCAGCTTAATTCAGATCAACGAAGAATATTTGATGAAGTTATAGATACCTTAACTAATTATTGCAGTGAATGGAAAACAGATTTGGAAAAGAGAACATTGGAAAATCCTCGGCTTTCTCCAAAAAAATGTTTTACGCAAATTTGTTTCTGGAGTTGGAGGTACAGGAAAGTCATTTTTAATAAATATGTTAAAAAAATATATATCAAAAAATCTTGGAGAACAAGTCGTTGTTGCCGGACCAACTGGAATCGCAGCTCGAAATATAAATGGTTTAACTATTCATAGATTATAAAATTTGCCGGTGGAGCATGGAGGTATAGCCAACTAAATAGTTCTAAATTAAAGATTTTGCGAGAAAACCTGAAAAATGTCTGTCTCATTATAATTGACGAAATATCAATGGTCTCCAATGTAACATTACAATATATTCATTTACGTCTTTCCAAAATATTTGACACCTTAGAATATTCCGATGGCTGGTTTGGAAGAATAAATATTTTATTGTTTGGAGATTTATTGCAATTAGATCCGGTAAATGAGCCATCTCCTTTTGTTAACATTACGAAAAATCGATTTGAGAAACATTTCTGTGGCCTGCATTGTATTAATTTATGGACAAAGCTGTTTTCATACGATGAACTAACACAAAACATCCGACAACAATCTGATCAAGAGTTACCAACTGTTATCTACAAGACAAATTAAACTTAATAATAATACTATTGAAAGTTGTCTTTCCGACTTAATTGAATACATCAATAAACTGCCTACAAATACAATATGCCTATTTCCGACAAGGGAGCAATGTATGAAGTTAAATATGGGAATGTTAGACCTAATACCTTCTGATACAATTTTTCTTAAAGCTGAGGATGTAATTGAAGCAAAAACAGCTCTTCAAAAAGCCAAAGCGGCAAAATCTTTAGAAACTTTAAGAAAAAAAGGCAAATGCTCGACAACAGCTAACTTAGCAGATATAATTGAAATAAAAAGAGGTGCAAAAATTATGTTACTTAGAAATCTTGATGTTTCATCACGTTTAGTAAACGGAGCGATAGGAATAATAAAAAAACTTCACGAAACGATAAGTACATTTAACGGCCGCTCGGAAAAAACGGTTGTTAAATTAACAGTTCAATTTGAAGAAAAAGAACATAAAATAGAACGCATTGAATCAAAATTTCAATTAAATCAAAGTGTTTTTATAGTACGTAAACAATTTCCAATAAGCTTGGCGTATGCAATCACGATTCACAAAAGTCAAGGCTTAACATTGACATCTGGGGTTATTGAAATTGGTGACAGTGTTTTTGCATATGTAGCGTTATCCCGATTGAAAACACTCTCAGGCTTACATATACTAAATCTCAATCCAAAGAGTATAAAAACAAACGACGGTGCTATTATTGAGTATAACCGCTTAAGGAGTGTTTATAGAAAAGATTTGTTTTTGATAAAAATATTTATTTGAGTAAGCAAACTACAGCTTTCATAGAACCAACAATATTAGATACAAATTTAACAGTTGCAAATAAAAATGATAATGATGCAATTATTCATAATATAAGAGGTATGGAAAACCCAAATAATGCGTGCTATGCAAATTCAGCTTTTTAGTGCTTAATAAACGCAAAATGTATTAAGGAATTAATTTTAAATGACACCAACAGCAATATTTTAAAAGCACCATTTTTAAATTACACAAACCCATTAATGATGGGAACAAACATAGATATTTCAGATTTGCGTTCAAAAATATTTTACAACATTGAACAGCAAGATAGCGGAGACTTTTTACGACGTTTACTTGATTGCAATTCTTTGGAAAATATCAAACAATTAACTGCGCATAAGCATGTTGAAACTATAAAATGCTCTAATTGTGATTATAGACCTAATCGACAGATGTATGATAATTTAATTTCTCAGTTATATATACCCGAGGAAAGGAAGTGTAAAATAAATGAATTAATAAGCTTTAATTTTGGTGTCTGGAAAAATATTGAAAATAGCATATGTAACCGTTGCGGAGCTGGTCTTCAAAGTCAGTCTCTTATTGAAAATACAGGCCGTTTACTTATATTCTCACTTTGCCTTGTTGATCAGTATAATATGAAAATAACAAATTTGAATTTGACAAACATTCCCCAAACTGAGTTAAGATTTGAAAATAAAAGATACACTTTATCAAGTGCTGTATTTCACCATGGTACAGTATTTAATGAAGGACATTACACAGCAGTTTTACGTAAGGATGGAAAATTTTATAAAGCCAATGATACAACGATTTCTAAGTGCTCGTGGCCTCGCAATAGCAAAGATCTTTATTTGTTATTTTATGTTGAAAAGTAGTTTATAGATATAAAAAAGGCAAAGTGACAAATATGTTTGATAGAAAATAATATTTAAAAGTTTTAAAGATTTGGTGAATTTGGAAATTACATGGTTGGCAAAAATCTTCATACTGAAACCTCCTCGAGGGTGCCGTCTGGAAATGGCGCCACAGTGTTCTGACCAAAGTCAGGCGGCTGTCAGCAAAGATCAGGGGTCGAAACTATGTGCTCTGGTTTTATAATTGCCAAGTTATATAGTTAAGACCCTTGATCATGGTAATGAGGTACCTTTCTTTAAACTCTAAATACCTTTTGACAAAGTAATTTTGTCAAAAGCAGAGGCAATTACAAAAATTTCTGATATCTCTAAAAAAAACCTCTTTACGAGGTAAAAGTCTAGTGCCGAAAACATTTCCATGCCCCAAAATTTCTGATTTTCTAAATGAAAAACTTCGATTCTGTTTTTTGATTATGTTTATTTAGACCTTTAGAATTAATTGTGTTAAGTTGAGAATATGATATCGGACAAATGGGCGCCGTCACAATTGATTGCCATACGGGCTCGTTTTATGGCATTTTCCATTACTTCGGCGAGCGTTTCGGGCGATAAATTCTCGCATTCGTGTCGGATATTTTCCTTGAGGGCTTCCAAGGTCTCAGGCTTGTTGATGTAAACACGGGACTTCAAAAAACCCCATAAAAAGAAGTCCGGGACCGTTAAATCGGGCGATCTGGCGGGCCAGTGCAAATCGCCAAAACGTGAAATTAAGCGACCCGGAAACGCGTCCTTCAGAATGTCGGTTGTGGCTCGTGCAGTGTGTGCTGTTGCTCCGTCCTGTTGGAACCACATGTCCACCAGTCCTAATTCGTTCAGTTCGGGCAGAAAAAACTCGGTCAACATTGCCCACTGTTGTCGTTTGACCCGCGGCGTTCTCGAAAAAAAAATGGCCCGATAACTCCTCCAGCGTGAACAGCGCACCACGCAGTCACTTTGAGCGGGTGTAATATCTCCTGGTGCATCACTCGCGGATTTTCGGTTCCCCAGAAGCGATAATTTTGCTTGTTCACATACCCGCTGAGGTGAAAATGAGCCTCATCGCTCATTATGATTTTGGTCGAAAAATCGTCCACTTCGATGTCGAGATTGAGGATAGCTTGGGCATAAGTTACGCGCGTTTGGCGGTCGGCAGGCAGCAACTAATGCACGGACTGAACTTTGTAGGGGAACATGTTCAAATCTTTAACCAAAATTCGTTGCAGGGACCGTCGGCTGAGGCCCAATTGCGTGGCACGTCGTCTGGTCGATGTTTCGGGGCTCACTTCGACGTCCTCGGCTACAGCGGCGATATTCTCGGCAGAACGGGCGCTCCGGGGCCGGCCACTCTTGGCAACGTCTCGTGTGGTCCCATACTCTCCAAGGTTAGTGGCTAAACGGCGCAGTGATTGCGCAGTCGGTGTCGGACGGCCGGGAAATCGGCGACGGAATTCGCGCTGCGCCAACACCACGGACGAAAAAATAGACACAATTATTCCGCGTTCTTGGGGAGTGTATCGCTCCATGGCTTATTCACTTGTATTCTGTATATGTACTATTGAAAATTTTAAGTAACGCTCTTTTAGCTTCTAACCAATCTCTACCGTTCACTTCGATTAGGAACGCGAATTTTGAATAAATGTCTATGCAAGAAAGGAATTGTTTATTATCTACCATATAAAAATCTGTAACGTATTTTTCTTTGGGATTCAAAGTTTCTGGCGTTAACTCGAAAGCTAGCTTTGTGTCTCTATGTTCTGTTTTCGCAATGTTACAGACTTGGCATTCATTAATAATATTTTGAATTAGGTTTTGGTAATCTGGGTAATAATACTTTTCTTTAAATAATGACGTTAGTTTCTGTATACCTGGGTGTAGTAATTCTTTATGTGTTTTAATAACGAAGTCTTTAAATTCTGCGTATGTTTGAATATCTTTTAATTTTTTAGTAGATCTCATTACTTTGGTTAAATTGTTGAGACTGATTATTTCCAAGAAAGCGGTTTGAAAAGTTAAGAAATCTGTTTCACAATGAAAATAGATTACACTTTTCTTTGTACATAAATATTCTTTGATTAGTTCTTTGGCATGGGTGTTGGTAATTTCTTTATACATAATTTGAATTTTAGTTTTATGAAAATAATTTATTACGTTAATTTCGTTTGTATTATGTTTAACAAATTCGATCTGCCTATTGTAATAGTTCATTGGTCTTTCTGTAATCGAAATATAATTTTGATTATCTTCTTGTGCACTGTGTACAGTTGCTGCTATACTGTTAGGAGATTCTCCTAATAAATTTTCTTCAAGTTTAATACTTGACAAAGCATCGGCAACATAATTTTCTTTGCCAGGGACATATTTGATGTGAAAGTCAAATTCATTTAATTTGATCTTCCATCTTTGAAGTTTCATGTTTGGCTCTTTAACATTGTTTAACCAAACTAGGGGTTTGTGATCACTGAGGATTTCGAATTTCCTGCCAAAAAGATAGGACCTGAAGTATTTAGTGGCCCAAACAATAGCAAAAAGTTTTTTTTCTATTGCGGAATAATTTATTTCGTGTTCATTTAATGTTCGACTTGCATAGCATATTGGCTTATGGTTTTGCGATAACACGGCACCTAAAGCAATATTGCTTGCATCTGTAGTTAACAAAAAAGGTTTTTCAAAGTTGGGATAAATTAGTATCGGAACAGATGTAATAAGTATTTTTAATTTTTCAAATGCTGAGACGTACTCTTTGTTACTTATGTCGATTGTTGCATTTTTCTTAAGTTTTAAGGTCATTGGTTTCACGATTTGTGCAAAGTTTCCTATAATAGACACAGAGTCCTAGAAATGACTTGATTTCTTTCGTTGTTCTGGGTATTGGGAAATTTGTAATTGCGTTGACTTTTATTGGGTTTGGTTTTATACCTTCAGTTGTGACAATGTGACCAAGGAACTCAGTTTCCTTTTTCAAAAATTCACATTTGTCCAACTGCAATTTTAGATTGGCTTCCCTAAGTTTCTTGAAAACTCTTTTCAATGATAATATGTGTTCTTCCAATGAAGTGGAATACACTATTATGTCATCCATGTAGACTAAACAATCTTTATAGAATAAATCTTCTAAGAGGTTGTTCATGCAGCGTTGAAAAGTTGCAGGGGCGTTTTTGAGTCTAAAAGGCATGCGAGTGTACTCGTAATGGCCATTTTTCGTCGAAAAAGCAGCCTTTGGAATTGAATCAGCATCCATTTGGATCTGATGAAAGCCTTTTGCCAGGTCAATGGTAGTGAAATATTGACATTTTCCAAGTTTGTCTAATATATCATCCATAACTGGTATTAGGTATTTATCGTCAACTGTAACTTCATTTAAGTTTCGATAGTCAATTACTATTCGGAACTTTTGTTTTCCTGATGCATCACTCTTCTTTGGTACAATCCAAATTGGTGAGCAATAAGGAGAATTTGATTTTCGGATAATTCCTTGTTTTATCATTTCCTTCATTTGGTTTTCGACTTCTTTTTCATAAGCTTGGGGATACTTATAAGGTCATTTGTAAATTGCATCTTCATGTTTAGTTTGAATGACATGTTTGATTGTACTGGTGAAAGTCAAATTTTCACTTTCTTTGTACTGTATGTCTCTGAACTCATGAAGGATTTTTGTTAATTTTAATTTTTCTTCCTCATTAAGGTGTTCTAATCTGAACTGGTTACTTTCTTATAACTCATTTTCGATTGCAAAATTAAACGGTTGGTCCGTTGTAAAAGGCGGATCAAGGCAATCAAATTCGGTATCTTTCACATAAGGTGGATCAACACGATTGACTGCGGTCTTGTCCTTTAAGAATTCTTCATGATTATATCTCATGATAAATGGGTAATCGCTTAAGGTGACAGTTTCCTCTTTATAATTTATGTTTGATTCACAAGCCTCGAGATATTCCCTGCCTTATAATACATCGTAATTTTCTGAAAATTCGTGTATATAAAATCTTTGGTGTTGTGGACAGAGTTTACTGGGGGCTAAGGAAATACATTGGTTTAAACAAATATTTCCTTTTATCGTCTGGACTTCCAAATGACAAGATTTAATTGGGAAATTCAAAAAGTTCTTTTTCATTAGATTTATAGAGGAACCTGTATCGATTACGCATTTGAGGTGAATGTTGTTCATTATTAGTCGAATGAAGGGGTTTCTTCTAGTTCTTGGTCCGAGGCTGCGTGATGAAAATTTTCGGCAGTATCCATTTTGGATTGACCACTAGAACTTTCGCGTTGTCTTTTGACAGGCGGATTTGAAGTGTTCGTTGAAGTTCTGTTTTGTTGGTAGTTCATTGGGTTTTGGAATCTACCTTGATTTAGTTTTTGTTGAAACTCATTATGCAACTGTGGGTTGCTTTGATTTGGGGCTTGAAAGTTTTGAGTGGCATTACTTGTGTTTGGTGGGCTTGCCATTGGATAGAAATTATGAGAGTTTCCCCTATTCCTGCGAGCATCACTACTGTTTGACGTAGTTGAGGTGTTGGTTTTTGAACGGTCAGAAAAGTTGTTTTCGTATAGTCCCTCTCTTTGAGCTACTTGTTTTAATTTAGTTATTGTCGTAATATCGTACCTAGCCAGAGTCATAAAAATTCGGTCGGGTAATTTTCTTGTTATAACGTCTTTGATTGTGTTATTCATAGCATTGGTGTACAGAATTGTTTGTGAGTCTATGCCTTCTAACATTAATTTGTTTGAAATTACAAATGATTTATACTCAAGGTCTTCAACAAACTTACGGATACTTCCCTTATAATTAGTGTTGTAGAGTCGACGAACCAGTTCTTCATAGGGCGTCTGTGTTTTGAATTCGTCGATGAGCGCGTTCCTCAGTTGTATCCAGTTTGTAGCTCCTGATAGCTGTGCGACTCGCTGTGCTGTTCCAGAAGTCTGTAGTTCGATGGCTCCAAATAGAACGTTGTGTTGTCTCAGATCTTGGGTGGGGTATAGCTGCATTATATAGTCCACTCTTCTCACGAACGCCGTGAGCTCTTCCGTTTGTCCATCAAAGGTGGGCACTTGTTTTATTTGTCCAAGAGCTTGCTTCAGGAGAAGCTCTGACAAAACCATTGGTGGGGTTGATGGAGATGCTGGGGGTGTCGTGATTGATGTTGATAGTGTATTTATTTCTTCCTTTTAATGTTCAGGTTTTCTTTGTCTTGTTGTGGCCTAGGATTACAATTATCCTTTAGTGGTCACAAAGCAAAATTGACAAAGTTTGTCACGTTTTTTTAAAGCACAAAAGCTTGGTTTTATTTAACCTAGGACTTCAGTTGTCCCTTAGTGGTTAACACTTTTGTAGTAACTTAAACACGCACGTATGTTCTTTAGCGGATATGTATTTTGGTTTAATAAAGTTCAACTTTACTTTTGACTTTGGATATGCGGATCCTTAGTAGTCTTTTTAGTTTAGTTGATTACAAACACTTTACATATCCTACCGGCTGCGCCAATAACGAGTTCCAACTTTAGTTTATTTAAAAAAATATAACTTTTTTTTAAATAGAAAACTTAAAGCGAGTTGAACATCGGAGTTTGAGAATAATTCAAGACTAACTGTTAAATGTCTTGACGTCGCATAGCAAACCTCGGCTGTGAGCTTTTGGGGATTGAGCTTTGCGCTCTAATATAAGCAGAGAGATCTTAGGGATCGCTCTTTTGAGAAGACGAATATTTGGGTGGTAAACAACAGCCTGGATTTGTGCCGCGTCGGCAGATTTGACCCTTGGTGGGAATGACAATTCTAGCGGATGTTTATACTTATAAAAAAACCTCTTTACGAGGTAAAAGTCTAGTGACGAAATCATTTTCATGCACCAAAATTTCTGATATCCAATTTTGTGACGAATAATATTAAGGTTTACTTATAAATTACTACAAAAAAAATTTTTTGTCACTCGGCACATTGCGCTAATTTCATCATACCTAATAAATATTTTTTTTTGCGCAGTGCCGAGTGACAAAATTTTTTTTTAGTAATTTATAAGTAAACCTTAATATTATTCGTCACAAAATTGGATATCAGAAATTTTGGTGCATGAAAATGATTTCGTCACTAGACTTTTACCTCGTAAAGAGGTTTTTTTATAAGATATCAGAAATTTTGGAGTAATATATCAGAAATTTTGAAAATTGCAATATTTGTTGACGGTACAACTTTGTCAAAAGGTGTTTATTGTTTGTACAAGCAAAAACAAACTGTCTGGCAACACTAGTTAAAAGTATGCCTAAGAGCCCTTTGAAATACCTTTTCAACGATATATAGATCACATCTGTAGCTTTTATCGTTTGGATGCTATTGGGGTTTCAATTTTAGCGTTTTTAGCGATTTCCCGCTAAACTAGCGATTTTTCGAAAAAGTCGTAAAACAAACGTTTCTATATTTTGATTATAAAATGATTTATCTGCCGCTAAAAGAATTCACCACTTGCAAGCAGTTTATTTCCGCATTACGCTGCATGCAGTGTACATACTGCATATGTACATGCAGTAGTGTAAAGGTAAAAGGTATATTCAGTTAATATGTAATATCTTGCCCAAACGAATTTTGACAGATATGTGTTATATGTCAAAAGACGCGAAATAAAATTGCCTATAACATATAACATATTTTTAAGTGATTTGATGTGTAGATTTTTCTTAAATCGCTAAAATGTGGGAAAAAATACCTTATTTCACCTGTAGCTGTTTACCTTTTTACTTAAAAAGAAAACTTTGAAGGTATGACTAAAAGCCCTTCAAAATACCTTTTCAACGATGTATATATCACATCTGTAGCTTCTATCGTTTAGATGCTATAGGGGTTTCAATTTTAGCGGTTTTTAGCGATTTCCCGCTAAACTAGCGATTTTTCGAAAAAGTCGTAGAACAAACGTTTCTAGATTTTTGAGCGGGAACAAGTCCTCATTCAAACATTTTAGCTAAATTAACGATTTGATCCAAACAAACAAACAGACAAACAGACAAACAGACAAACAGACAAACTGACTTTTCATCTCATTTTCGGAAGGCCGCTAAAAATTTCAAAATTTATTATCTTTTGAACCAGTGGTCGGATTTTGAGGATCGAGGTGTCATTCGACGCGTATTTTTGATTAGAATAGGAAAAAATTAAAAAAAAATTCAGAAAGGCTCCAACGGCCCCATTTGCTCCAATCATTTAAATCTTGCCCCTCCCACTTACGCCTGTTTATCTCACGAACCAGGTGAGTTTTCAAAAGTCTTAGTATGCACATTTGTAAGTTAAATTGATACCTTTCGATCGGTATATAACTCGACCCGATCGGACGGTCATAGCAAATTTTCCATTCTTCCTGTGTATATATGCTAGTCGCCTTTCGCACCCTTCGTGCTGCTTTCGTCACTAGCGCGGACTGCCGTCCGCAGTGATTAACTGTTTCGATCGTGGGAGCGCTTGAATTGTTATTGTTATTGATATCTTATTACTTGATAGGGGGAATATGTGCGAGAATATTTAGGTGGATATGTGCATTACATGTGTTACTATACCATTGGATAGAAATTATGAGAGTTTCCCCTATTCCTGCGAGCATCACTACTGTTTGACGTAGTTGAGGTGTTGGTTTTTGAACGGTCAGAAAAGTTGTTTTCGTATAGTCCCTCTCTTTGAGCTACTTGTTTTAATTTAGTTATTGTCGTAATATCGTACCTAGCCAGAGTCATAAAAATTCGGTCGGGTAATTTTCTTGTTATAACGTCTTTGATTGTGTTATTCATAGCATTGGTGTACAGAATTGTTTGTGAGTCTATGCCTTCTAACATTAATTTGTTTGAAATTACAAATGATTTATACTCAAGGTCTTCAACAAACTTACGGATACTTCCCTTATAATTAGTGTTGTAGAGTCGACGAAGCAGTTCTTCATAGGGCGTCTGTGTTTTGAATTCGTCGATGAGCGCGTTCCTCAGTTGTATCCAGTTTGTAGCTCCTGATAGCTGTGCGACTCGCTGTGCTGTTCCAGAAGTCTGTAGTTCGATGGCTCCAAATAGAACGTTGTGTTGTCTCAGATCTTGGGTGGGGTATAGCTGCATTATATAGTCCACTCTTCTCACGAACGCCGTGAGCTCTTCCGTTTGTCCATCAAAGGTGGGCACTTGTTTTATTTGTCCAAGAGCTTGCTTCAGGAGAAGCTCTGACAAAACCATTGGTGGGGTTGATGGAGATGCTGGGGGTGTCATGATTGATGTTGATAGTGTATTTATTTCTTCCTTTTAATGTTCGGGTTTTCTTTGTCTTGTTGTGGCCTAGGATTACAATTATCCTTTAGTGGTCACAAAGCAATATTGACAAAGTTTGTCACGTTTTTTTAAAGCACAAAAGCTTGGTTTTATTTAACCTAGGACTTCAGTTGTCCCTTAGTGGTTAACACTTTTGTAGTAACTTAAACACGCACGTATGTTCTTTAGCGGATATGTATTTTGGTTTAATAAAGTTCAACTTTACTTTTGACTTTGGATATGCGGATCCTTAGTAGTCTTTTTAGTTTAGTTGATTACAAACACTTTACATATCCTACCGGCTGCGCCAATAACGAGTTCCAACTTTAGTTTATTTAAAAAAATATAACTTTTTTTTAAATAGAAAACTTAAAGCGAGTTGAACATCGGAGTTTGAGAATAATTCAAGACTAACTGTTAAATGTTTTGACGTCGCATAGCAAACCTCGGCTGTGAGCTTTTGGGGATTGAGCTTTGCGCTCTAATATAAGCAGAGAGATCTTAGGGATCGCTCTTTTGAGAAGACGAATATTTGGGTGGTAAACAACAGCCTGGATTTGTGCCGCGTCGGCAGATTTGACCCTTGGTGGGAATGACAATTCTAGCGGATGTTTATATTAACTGTTTCGATCGTGGGAGCGCTTGAATTGTTATTGTTATTGATATCTTATTACTTGATAGGGGGAATATGTGCGAGAATATTTAGGTGGATATGTGCATTACATGTGTTACTATACTTATAAAAAAAACCTCTTTACGAGGTAAAAGTCTAGTGACGAAAACATTTTCATGCCCCAAAATTTCTGATATCCAATTTTGTGACGAAAAATATTAAATTTTACACATGAATTATAAAAAAAAAAATTTTGTCACTGGCACTGCGCAAAAAAGTACTATTCATTAGGTATGAAAAATTGAGCGCAATGTGCCCAGTGACAAAAATTTTTTTTTTTAATAATTCATGTGTAAAATTTAATATTTTTCGTCACAAAATTGGATATCAGAAATTTTGGGGCATGAAAATGTTTTCGTCACTAGACTTTTACCTCGTAAAGAGGTTTTTTTATAAGATATCAGAAATTTTTTAATAAGACATCGGAAGTTTTGACAATTGCAATATTTTTTTAAACAATTCAATAATTACATAATTAAGAGAATTAAAAACACATTCAATCAAAGACGTTGCAATATTATATATTGTAGACTCTTTGAGTACGATCTTCAGACTCTCTTTATTTCACCATCTCAATCGGAACATATCGAACTATCGATATGTTTGAAAGAGATGCTTTCAGTATTTATCGCTTATGTTAAATACAATTGGTTAAATATAGTTATCGATATATGTATATTTACAATTGTTCTTACTTTACTAATTAATAACTAATATTGCGTACTCCTATCTTATGTACTACTACAGCTCGGCCTTCCTGACTTTTCAGGATCCCCCGATCCTAGCCGTCATAGCTCTTGTCATTATTGTTCTATGATTTTTAATATTATTATTATTATTACATTCTCTATTATCATTATTTTTAACATTTGATTGTTGGTTACTTACTTCTAATTCTTTTTCATTTTCTTCAACATCTTCATTTTCTTCATAATTCACATCATCATTATCATTTTCATTCAATTGCTGTACATTTTCTTCTTGATTGTTTATTGTCCTAAGCCATGGCTTTAAATTATGTGCTGCCCAGACACCTTCGTATTGTTTTTGTGTATGTTGAAAACCATCTACGTCAGATATTAAATATCTGTCGTTTTCTAAAATTTTGTTTACCTTATAAGGACCTTTATACTTCGGTATCAACTTACTTGATGCTCCTACCGTTGAATCAAAGTTTTTTATCATGACATAATCTCCTGCTTTATAAACGTTTGCATTTTGTCGTTTTGCATCCGAATATTTCTTATTGTAGTCTTGTACTTGTCTTTGTGTCTCTTCAGCTTTACTTCGTATATCCTCTACATTACTTTCTCTACATTTTTGTTCGTTTTCTATAAAATTTTTTTTTAAATTATCAACCATCTTTCCCTTTTGTCGAACTCCAAACAGCATCATACTTGGATGTTCGCTAATACTTCGGTGTACCGTGTTATTTATTGCGTACTCTTCATCGCCTAAAACCTTGTACCATTGTTCATTATACCCGTTACTTATTAAAAATAAGTAAAAGGGGATATTGTATTCGTTGCAATGTATGTAACAGGGAGAAGGAAGCATCTCCGACCCTATAAAGTATATATATTCTTGATCAGCATCAACAGCAGAGTCGATATAGCCATGTCCGTCTGTCCGTCCGTCCGTCTGTCCGTCTGTCCGTCTGTGTGAGCGCCTAGATCTCAGAGACTATAAGAGCTAGAGCAACCGAATTTTGCACACAGATTGCTATAAACCCCACGCAGGTCAAGTTTGTTTCAAAATTTTGCCACGCCCCTTTCCGCCTACGTAAATCGCGAAAATCCACCACAAGCACAGTTTTCAAAATATTAGGTTTTTTTAAACGGTGAACGTTAGCTATAATTATTACCTATCATCCTGCTAAATCCCAACAAGATCGGACAAAGATAAAGGTGGTACTGGCTGATTAAAGCTTTTAAGCAATAAAAGTGCCTAAAAGCATGCAATAAAAACACAAGTTTAATTTATTTAGGTAAGTAACGGGTATCCTATAGTCGGGAGCTCGACTATAGCCTTTCCCACTTGTTTTTCTCTACATCTATTAACTTACTTATCATTGGGCCTAGATCCCTGTTTATTCGTTCAACCTGACCGTTTGCTTGCGGGGAACCTGTCGCGACTTTGATATGACCAATATTATTTTCTTGCAGAAAATCTTCGAACATTTCAGATGTAAAGCACGTTCCTCTATCGGAAACAATTGTCGTTGGACGGCTATATGATCTAAAATAGTCTTTTAATGCATCTATTGCTTCCTTCGACTTTGTTGTTTTAGTGGGATATAGTCTTACGAATTTTGTACACGCATCTACTATGACCAATATGTGTTTCTTTACTGAATCCTTACTATTTATTGGGCCATAGTGATCTATATGAACTACCTCAAAAGGAACATTACCTTTCGGAATATTGTGAAGAAAACCCTCTTGTTTGCCATTCTTTGCTGAGAAAGCAATACATTTCAAACAATATTTAATGTGTTCCGTTGTTTTTCTTCTCATATTTGGGAACCAGTATGATTTCCCAATAACATCTATAACCTTGTCCGTACCTAAATGACCCATTTCATTGTGGTATTTAAATAAGACGTGATCCTCCATTACTTCCGGAACATAAAATAATAAATTGTCTTTTACCTTTCTGTATATAATGCCATTTCTCATTTCATATAATTGGTGTTCGCCCTCACTTAGTATTTCTTTTATGTCATTAATCTTCTTGTCTTTATTCTGGCAGATAACTAAGTTATCCTCAAATGTATTATCTTCTATAACTAAAATTGTATTACATCGACTTAGAGCATCTACATGCTGCATTCTTTTTCCCGATCTATGCTCTAGCTTGTAATCATAATCCTGCAATTCTAATGCCCATCTAGCTATCCTTGGATTAAGATCCTTTTTATTCAATGTTAACATAAATGAATTGCAATCTGTTACGATTTTAAAAGGAATACCTTGTAAATATATTCGAAATCTTTTTAAAGCATAAACAACCGCCAGTGTTTCTAGTTCAAAGCTGTGGTATTTCGATTCCGTCTCTGTCGTTCTTTTTGATAAATAGAACACTGGATGGAAGAATCCATCACTTTTCCTTTGTAGCAATATAGCTCCAAACCCTATCGAGCTTGCGTCGCAATGCAATTCTGTTTCATCTTTGGGATTGTATAATGCTAACGTTGGTGTCTCCATTAACTTTTCTTTTAGTTTATTAAAGGCTTTCAATTGCTCGTGGCCAAAATGAAACTGTTTATCTTTCTTGGTGAGGTCATGAAGCGGTTTTGCAATTAATGAAAAATCTTTTATAAATCTACGAAAATAGGAACACATCCCTAGAAAACTTCTGACATCGTGTACTTTGTTAGGTACTGGAAAATTATTAATTGCCTTGATTCCGTCTTCATTTGCTTTAATCCCTTTTCCCTAAATACATTACTTCGCTTTGTAAAAAACTACATTTTTCAACTCGTAATTCTAATTTGTTCTCTACTAACCGTTTAAATACATTTTCTAAAATTTTCATATGTTCTTCATATCTTTCCGTTGCAATCATGATATCGTCAAGGTACACTATCACTTGACCCTATTTTACCATATCTCCAAATATTTTATTAATAAATCGTTGAAATGTAAATGGTGCATTTGTCAGCCCAAATGGCATTCTTAAATATTCAAATTGTCCTAACGGTGTTGTGAACGATGTATACTTTACTGAATCTGGATGCATATAGACATGATTGTAGCTATTCTTCAAATCTAATTTAGTAAATATTTTCTTATTTACCAATGTATCCAATAGGTCATCAATAAGTGGTATTGGATATTTGGATTTTGTTGTAATTTTATTCAATCGTCTATAATCTACGCATAGTCTTAAGCCGCCCGTTTTCTTTTTGACTAAAACTATTGGTGAAGCGTATTCGGACTCACTTGGTCGTATAACATTGTTTGCTAAAGCCTCATCAATAATTTCCTGTACGCTAGCTTTTTCTTGATAAGATAACCTTCTAGGGGCATAATTAAATACTTTGTTGTCTTCTAATATTAGTTGCATTTCACATTTAATCGTTGGTTCTTCGGGACGTTTAGGTTTTAAATAACATTTGTCAAACAATTTAATTAGTTCCGTTTTTTGTTTAAAAGTTACATTTTGTCCAATATCATATTCTACTTTATCACGTGTATTGTATTCGATATTAAGAAGTTGGTTTTCAAAATTGTCTTCATTTTGAGCTGCTGGAACATCTTTACAATTTATGTTTTTAACATTTTCCATCTCTTGAATTTCTTTGTTCTGTACATTGTTTTGAATATTTGCAGTTTTATTCTTAAATAGTTCGTTTGAAACATTTATTAAGTTAGTTCGCTCTTTGTTTGAATTAATTTCTACGACCAGTTTTGCTTTACTTTGCTTTAAGAAATCTCTACCTAGCACAACTGGATATCCCATAGATTTATCGTCAACCACCATCAAATTAACTGGAACGTTTTTACTTGCAAACAAAATTAAACACTTTATTTCATTATAAATTTTTAATTCACTTCCATTAATTCCAATGTAATTATATTTATCTCTTACTTCATCGAGATTTACTTTATTTGGTATGAATGACTTCTTAATTAAGCTGATGGGGCTGCCGGAATCTATGAGACATTCTAGAAATATTGACTTTAGGTTAGAATCTGCTAGAAAATTTATTTCTAAATAGCTTACATAATCATTTCCATTGCGTGTGTTCGGGGTCTTCTTATATAGCTGACAATCTTTGGCCACATGTCCAATTCCTGCTCATGCAAAACAAGCTCCATCTTCGCGTTTCGGCTTGCGACATTCGTTGGCCATGTGTCCGATGCTGTTACAATTGTAGCACTTTACGTTGCGTTTCGGCTTGACATCTCCTTTGCCTTGCTGTTGATCGACCTTCTTAGTTTGCCCCGACCGTTGCTGTCCTGAAGACATTGGCAGCTCTACATTTTTAAAAGCTTGCATCAATTCAGCTTTCGACAAGAAATTCTGCAGCTTCGCAGTGTTGCGCAAGTTTACATCCGGGATGCCTTCGATTGCATACAGGATAAACTCGTCTTCGGGTAAATCAATACTATTTGCCAATATTAATTTATCGTTGAAGTATTTGGCAAAGCATTCGCCGCTGCGCCAAACAGAATCTTGGAGTTTACGTCGTACATCTATTTTGGTTTCTCTATCCTGAAACATATTACCCATCTCTATGAGCAATTTGTCAACGGGTTCTGCCATGAAACCTGGATTGGAAAACAGCCATTCCTTCGCTTTGCCTTTAAGCTTATTGTAGATAAGTGCACGGAGTACATTTTCATCGACCTTATAGGTATCACGTACACCTTTTAGTATTAGCAACCAATTTTTAAATTGATCATTACCGTCGAACATTGGAATAAGCTCTTTGAGTGTCTCAATCCGTATTTTTGTTTCGAGAACATTTTCTTTCTTTTCATTTGATCGCACTTTCAAATTCTCCAACTCCATCTGAAGCTGTTGAATTTTCTGTTCTTTTTTGAAAATTTCAAATCGATGAAGTATCAAATCATAATCGTTGTCTTGCTCTTCATTTATTCTTTGATTCTCCTTTTTATTGTTGTAGCCTTCAGCCTGCATTACATTGTTGTTGTTGTAGCCGTCTGCTTGCATTACTTTGTAGTTGTGGCCATCAGCCTGCGTCACATTGTTGTTGTCGCCATAAGCTTGCTCTACATTGTTGTTGTTATTGTAGCCATCAGCCTTCTCTGCGTTGTTGATGTAGCCGTCTGCTTGCTTTGCGTTGTTGCCAATTTTCATTTTAATTTCATCATCTTCGTCTTTGCATGTATTGGTAGCGTCATCTTCGTTGGCGCCGACGTACGATTTTTCGATTGCCGACACGCCGTCGCCTGTCTCGTTGCATATGACCAAACTTTCAGCGGCTTCTTCGATTTGTGGCATGTTGTCGTAGTTGTCATTTCCCGCTGCATTTGGTTTAATCTCTTGAGTTATGTTCATTTTGCCGTTTAAATCTATCAAACTTTGTTTTAGTTGTTGTATGGTAACACTTCGCAAGCGTTGCAACAAAATGTTCTTTGTGCCGCTTGTTTTTAGTTTATTTGCACTGCACAACAACTTTAGTTTTTTGAGTGGCAATTTATTAAGTTCAGCCGAGAACATTTACAATGTTTTAAAGTCGCAAATATTATTTTGTCTGAATTTATTGTGGAATTTTAGTTATTTCTCGCGAATTCGACCACTTCTGATGTAGACTCTTTGAGTACGATCTTCAGACTCTCTTTATTTCACCATCTCAATCGGAACATATCGAACTATCGATATGTTTGAAAGAGATGCTTTCAGTATTTATCGCTTATGTTAAATACAATTGGTTAAATATAGTTATCGATATATGTATATTTACAATTGTTCTTACTTTACTAATTAATAACTAATATTGCGTACTCCTATCTTATGTACTACTACAATATATTTATAAACAAGTATCACCCGGCGAACTTTGTTCCGCCTTAATGGCAATAAATAAGCAGATTGTGTTTTTTTTTATTGGAAAAAATACAAAAAAATTAAATACCTACATTAATCATTCATTATTATTTATTTATTTTAGTACATAGGTTGTGTTGAATCATAAACCGTTCCACTGAAAATGTAACCTCTCCAGAAAATAATTACGCGAAAGAACGTCTTCTCCAGTGAACGCTTTAATTCCAACAGTTTTAGCTAGACATAGCTAGCGATGATAAAAGACTTTTAACAGACCTTATCGATATTAAAATTAACATAATGTGATTAACAGCATAGGTATTCGATTGCGGAAAATACTAAGTTATTATTACTGGATATTTCGATAGATATAATTGGGGAGAACTGGCGTGAACATATTCCCGGCCTTGGAAGCTCCTTCCAACCAATCAACCGTCTAGTGGCAAAGGGCAGAGCTTATGAACGTTCCGTTTGAATAATCCCGTTTTTGTTCTGACAGTCGCTACCCGAACTGCTCCGTCCTTGCCAGGATGTAGCTCCTCCACTCGTCCAAGAAGCCACTGACCAGGCGGCGTGTTGTCTTCGGAGATTAAGACCATTGTGTCCAGCTGCAAGTTGTTTACTGCAGTTCGCCACTTTGTCCGTTTTTGCAGCTCGGTGAGATATTCCACGGACCACCTTTTCCAGAACAGATTGTGAACCAGCATAATCCGTTTCCAGCGATTAGTCATCGACAATTTGACCAAATCGTCATCGGCTGGTTCCACAATGGCGTTTATCGGCCGTCCCACCAGAAAATGACCGGGAGTTAAGGCTTCGTAGTCATTTGGATCCGAAGAAAGTGGTTGTAAGGGCCTGGAGTTCATCACCGCTTCGACTTGCGCCACTGCTGTAGCCAGTTTCTCATAATTGAGAGCAGTGCTGTTGGTGCATTTAACCAAAAGTTGCTTGGCCACCTTGACTGCACTCTCCCATAATCCTCCGAAGTGAGGCGAGCGAGGCGGGATGAAATGAAATCGTACTCCTCGTTGACTGCATTCGTCGTCAATTTGACGCTTGCTGGTGGCTTCCATTAAGCCGTTTAGTTGATTCGATGCACCCACGAAATTTGTGGCATTATCGCAGAACAGTTCCGAGCTTAGTCCACGTCTGGCGAAGAATCGTTTTAATGCTGCTATAAAGGCGTTGGCGCTTAGATCCGACACCACTTCGAGATGGCATGCCTTTGTCAGAAAACATACGAAGACGCATAAATAGACCTTCACTGGCCGTTTTCCTCTTGTGTTGAAATGCATCCATATCGGCCCGGCAAAATCTAGCCCAGCTCGATCAAATGGGTGAATGCTTCCTTTCACTCGGCTTGTTGGTAGCGGTCCCATGATTTGCTCGCCCAAGACGGGTCGTAACCGGAAACATCTCACGCAGTCTCTAATCGTTTTGCGAGCCACCTTCCTGCAATTAATAACCCAATATTTCTGTCGCAGAAAAGCACAAAGTGACTGTGCCCCGACATGTAAGTTTTTTCGATGTGTGTAAATGGCTAACGCCTTTATTGCAGCGTGATTACTTGGCATTAACATAGGGTGTCTGGTTTCATATGGTAGATCGGATCTCGCTAATCGCCCACCTACACGTATTATCGATATGCCACATTCTTGGCTGATAAATGGATTCAGACATTGTATTTTTACTGATTTGACAATTTTTCCGGCTCTTAGTTCGACAGATTCCTTATGGAAACTCAAGTTTTGCAGATTGTAGATGATGTACCTTAAGCCTCCTTCCAACTCCTCAGCTAATAGAGAACCCTGCAATTCTAGCTTTTTTCCATACGCGACCCTGCGCCAACGATAGACATAGCTAAATACACGTTGCAGCTTTAGGAAGTTATTTACAAACTTACATTCTCCGATGACATCGAACATTTCATCAGGTTCAGCTTGGCTAACTGCTAAAGCAAACTGCCCTTTCCTTTTCTCAGGCACATTTTCTTCGTCGCATTGCCACTGAAACTTGGACCATTGGTCCTCCTTGCTCATTAAAAATTCTGGCCCATGCCACCATAGCCTTGACTTATTCAGATCCGGCGCATTCAATCCCCTGGATACAATATCCGCGGGATTGAATTTGGATTCGACTTTATGCCAATCCTGAATGTTCGTTAAGTCCTGAATTTGTGCCACCCTGTTGGCAACAAAGGTCGTCCATCGGCTAGCATGAGCTGATAACCAATTAAGCACAATAGTTGAGTCCGTGAAGTATGCAACTCTGTCTACTTGCAAGTGAACGCATTCACGCACTTTAGCCATTAATTTGGTCATTAAGAGTGCACCCTGCAGCTCTAACTTAGGTAAGGAGATCACTTTAACGGGCGATACTTTAGATTTCGCAGCGACTAATTGTGTGACGATTTTTCCTGATTTCTCGACTACGCGAGCATAAATGGCTGCTCCATATGCTCTGTTAGATGCATCTGAGAACCCAACTAGTTCTAGCCGGTCTATGCTGCCATTTAAGGGAATCACGGAGCGAGGAATGGCACATTTATCTATTTGCTTCAGTTCAGCCCGATATTTTTCCCATTGTGTTACAAAGCTTTCCGGCAGTTCTGCGTCCCACTCTTGCTTAAGCAGCCACAACTCCTGTAGGAATATTTTGCCTAAGATGACAACTGGACTTAAGAATCCTAGTGGATCGAATACCTGAGCCAACTCTGATAAGACTGCTCGTTTTGTGATGACCCGCGAGACTTCCGCGCTGTACGAGAAGCGAAACTCATCATCTACACTCGACCAACATATGCCTAAAGCCTTAGATGCATCTTCTGTCTTTAGACTCAAAGTTTCTGATACAGACTTGTCAGTAAGAACCTCGCCACAATTGCTGCGCCACTTATGCAGCTCGAATCCACCCTTCGCTAGCAACTCGGAGACTTCCTGTTTTAGTGTGACAAGGCCTGCGACAGTATCGGATCCACATAGCATGTCGTCCATATAGAAGCATCTTCGGATCGCTGCGTGCATATCTGCGAGATGAATGAGACATCGAACCGCTAGAAATGGCGCCGCACTCGTTCCGTACGTAACCGTTTTTAAACGCAGTATGTGAACAGGCTCTTCCGAATCATTTCGCCATAGTATGCACTGAAAGTTGCGATGACTCTCGTGAATGAGCACTTGCCTGTACATTTTGGCAATGTCTGCCGTCAATGCATATCTGTAAAAACGAAATTTAGTAAGTATCTCAAACAAATCTGGTTGTAGCTTTGGACCGACTAGCATGGTGTCGTTAAGCGAAACCCCGTTGCTTGACTTGCAAGAGGCGTCGAATACAACCCTCAATTTAGTCGTCAAGCTTTCTGGGCGAATCACTGGGTGATGAGGCATAAAGTATTTCACTTTGGCACCTTCTTCAGGAGCGATTTCTTCCAGATGCCCCAGTCTTCGATATTCATCAATGAAATTCTGATATTGTTCCTTTAGAGTCAAGTTGCGATTAAGCTTTCTCTCTAAATTGTAAAATCTGGATAGTGCAGTCGCGTAGGTATCGCCCAACTTTCCCCCAGAGCCTTTAAAAGGTAATTTTACACTAAAATGACCCGACTCGGTTTGCTTTATGTTGGCAATAAAATTTTCCTCGCAACGCTTTTCGTCTTCAGTTAAGTTCTCTACAGGGGCTGGTATCTCTTCACACTTCCAAAATTCTTGAACAATTCTCTCCAATTTAACAGTCTCATCGTTTCTTGGATTGCACTCTTGCACCAAGAGCGACACGCTGCTTGACGGTGTGAAGTCCCCAACTACAACCCAACCTAAAAGGCTTTTCTGAAGTGTTGGCCAATTTGGTCCCAACTGAATCTGCCCTACGATCATCAACTTAAAGAACATTGCGACACCTAACAACATGTCTATACATTCTGCGGAATTGAAAGAAGGATCAGCCAGCACAACACCTTTTGGTGGCCTCCAATTGTCACCTAGCATAGAATTCGTCGGGTTATACTGCGTTATTTCTGGTAGCACACAAAAGCTTTCAGCAGCCGCAAACTTTGTGACTCTGGATTTAAATGTTGCCTGCACTTCGCCCATAATTTGCGAATGTGCATTTCCGATACCACTCAGCTTCACGCAAGTGTCTTTCATTTCGAGCTTGAGAGCTGTGACTAGTCTTGACGTCACGAAGTTCAATTGACTTCCAGAGTCTAGAACACATCGACACTTTTGATAGCCTCCCCCGCTGCTCCGAACCAGAACCACTGCAGTTGCTAGAAAACTGGTGCTTGATCTGGAGAGGAGAGAACTATGTAGTGCGCTAGATTCTTGTTTGGATTGTGTAGTTGATTCCAGAGAATCATTGGATGCAATTCGATGCAGCAACTCGTGATGAGACTTATGGCAAAACCCACATCGCTGTGCGTTACAAGCCTTAGTAGTATGCCGCTTACTAAAACACACTAAGCATAACGCTAATTTCTTGGCTTCTTGGTATCGCTCAATAGGCGACAATTTCAAGAACGTTGGGCACTTCTTTAAAAGATGAGATCCGGAACAACAGTAACATAAAAAGTTACTAGTGTTGCCTACTGCTGCAGCTAGACTTGCCTTCTTGGAGTCACCTTTATTGCCTTTTCCGATACTAGGCTGCCGACCTTCTCTATTGGCCAAACCTAATCCTCTTTTTATTAAGAACTGCGATAATGTTGTCCCCGACGGAATCTCTAGGCTATCTGGATCGTCTTCCCATTTCTCGATAGTTTCGTCATCGAGCTTGCTGCGCACCAAGTGCGAAATGACAGCTTCTAAGATTTCTGTCTGCGTGCCCATTGATTTAAGCGAGGCTAACTGAGCATTAACGTTATCCACCAGAGTTCTCAGCTGAGCGGAGTCTGCTTGTTTTAGACGCTTTAAACTGAATAATTCAGTGACATGAGATTGCAGAATAGCCGCCTTGTTCTCAAAACGATCCTTCAGCAACCCTAATGCACGATGATAATTGGTGGCGGTCAACTCTAAACACTCAATTGTAGCTAGAGGGCTTGGACCCAGGGCCGATTTCAAATAAATAAATTTGGACAAGTCATCCAGCTCCGAATCTGAACCTACCACTGTTAGAAAAGTGTTGAACCAACTCGTCCACTGGGTGATCTTTCCCGAAAATTCAGGCACCTGTAGCTTGGGGAGTTTCGAAGAGCGTTGTATCATCGTGCTGCTCAATACCTCCGCTCCTTCCGCTCGACGACCTGTTCTTTCTAAGCATTCCAACAACTTGGCCTTTATTTCGCAGTACAACTCTTCGATTTGTTCTCTTTCAGCATCTGTCTGCATTTCTCCTAGCTTAGCAAAATTGGTTTCGATGAGGCTTAATCTTGCCTCCAATTCCGAAGGTCTCATTTCATCTGCATGCTCCATAATATAACTTCTGTTTCGACTAAAGGAATTCATCAAACTTGACCTGTCGCTCTCTTGAAGCTTTTCCTTCTTGTCTGGAGCCATATCAAAAATTTAATTTACTTTAAAAGTTGAATGCAAGTAATTCTGTTCTGTAAGCGGTAGCTACATACACACACAACAAACTCTTAAGCTCTTGCGTTTGATCCTGAGTTGACTTTACTTAGTTTCAATGCAGGTACATATGTATGTATGTATGTTTTAGTATACACAGACACATATGCCTTTAGAATTTACTGTTGCAGCCGCTTTGCGCAATTTTCAAGATCAAGGTCAGCTCAAAATCAAACGCTTCACTCATATGCTGATCAACGGTGCACTGTATGTATGTACACTGGCGAACTAAATTATTGGCACAGCAAGCAAGTTCAACTTTATTGATAGATTTTGACCCAATATTAAGTAATTTTCAAGGTTGCATTATTTTTTCCAGATAGATGAAAAACTTCTTAAGCAAATTCATTTTATTTAAATTCAATATGTTGCTTACAAAATTTATGAAATTTTAAAAACAAAAAAAAGTACCAAATTCATCTGAACAAAATTATTGGCACACTTGGCCTTTGAATAACTTTATTCCCATAATTTCACCAATCTGGCAACTCTTTTTTTCAAAATTCACAGTTATTTTCATGTTTATATTTGCGTATTAATAAAATGAGAAACTGCAAGTGGCATAGCGCCTTAAACTTATGAAAAATTAACCGAATTTCTTAAAATGGCCGGAAAAAAAAAGGAAACGACAGAATCTGAGCGCAAGATTATTCTATATTTGCATAATCAAGGCAAATCCTATGCCGAGATTGGGGAAATGATGGAAAGAAGCCGCTACACCATTCGAAGCATTGTGCAGCGTTTTAATGGAGCGTCAACATTGAAAAGTTCAAAGCACACAGGGCGTCCCAAAGCTTTAAGCAGCCGTGAACGCACTCAAGTACTCAGAATGGTCAAAGTAAATCCAAAAATATCGTCAACACAGATCGCAGCTGAAGTCAAACAGGATTTTGGAAAAGATATTCATCCCATAACGGTCCGGAGAGCCCTGCATGAGGCTAACTATTACAGTCGTATTGCTAGACGCAAACCCCACATTTCGAAAGCGAACCAAAGCAAGCGGTTAGCATACGCTAAACAGTACGTCAACAAGCCCAGTGACTTTTGGGAGAATGTAATCTTCTCGGATGAGAGTAAATTTAATATATTTAGATCTGACGGCCGCCAAAAGGTTTGGAGAAAGCCAAACACTGAATTGCAAAAAGAAAACATTGTTTCTACGGTGAAGCATGGTGGTGGAGGAGTCCTTGTATGGGGATGCATGTCTGCTGCTGGCGTCGGAGAGTTGGAGTTCATTGACGGGATTATGGACAAAACTTATTACCTAAATATTTTAAAGAGAAACCTTAAAAAAAGTGCAGAAAAACTGAATATACCGGACTCCTTTTGTTTTCAACACGATAACGACCCGAAACATACGGCCTATGATGTGCGCATGTGGCTTGCACATCATGTAAAGCACACCTTGCCGCATCCGCCACAATCACCTGATCTCAATCCCATTGAGCATTTATGGGATGAACTGGATAGGCGTGTAAAAAAACGACCAATTACAACGAAGATCGAATTAAAGGCAGCTTTGACCGAAGAATGGCAAAATATTGGATCAGAAATAACAAAAAAGTTAGTTTCTTCGATGCCAAGACGACTGGAAGAAGTCATTAAGCAAAAGGGCTTATCAACAAGATATTAATTATTTTATTATATCGCTTCTGTGAAGTTATTTTTTTAGTTTTAAATGAAGTGTGCCAATAATTTTGTTCAGATGAATTTGGTACTTTTTTTTGTTTTTAAAATTTCATAAATTTTGTAAGCAACATATTGAATTTAAATAAAATGAATTTGCTTAAGAAGTTTTTCATCTATCTGGAAAAAATAATGCAACCTTGAAAATTACTTAATATTGGGTCAAAATCTATCAATAAAGTTGAACTTGCTTGCTGTGCCAATAATTTAGTTCGCCAGTGTATGTAGCTCACTGTGCTGTTGCCGAAGAAGCGCAAAAGAGAATCAAAGAACACGCGCTCACGTAGGCCCGTCTGCATATGCTAGCAGAACTGTATGTATGTATGTGTGCTTTTTACCGGTGCACTGTCTCTGCATACATAAAATTGCCGAAATCCGAATTTTCACAAAACTTTTTATTTGTTTAATTCGATGCCATTTATACACATAAATCCACTCACATGCCTTGCGAAAAATCTTAAGTTATTAAGCAAGTGGGACTTACGAACTTATATGAGCGCTGCAATGGAATATGTCGGTTAGCCAGTCATCAGTTGTACGCGAGCTCCAAAGATGAACTCCGTGTATTTCTGGAACTGCAGTGGCAATATTCTGCTAGCAAGCCTCTAAGTATTTATCCCCCGATGAGCTCCAATATGAGCCTCCAAGTGCTGAGCCACGATGAACTCCCAGTTGAGTTTCCAATTGTCAGCAATTATCTCCAACTTTGAGATACGACAACTGAACTCAGATGAGCTTCAGCCGGGTTGAACCTTATCCAATAGGTCCCTGCTCGGGCGCCAAATGTTGAATCCCAAACCGTTCCACTGAAAATGTAACCTCTCCAGAAAATAATTACGCGAAAGAACGTCTTCTCCAGTGAACGCTTTAATTCCAACAGTTTTAGCTAGACATAGCTAGCGATGATAAAAGACTTTTAACAGACCTTATCGATATTAAAATTAACATAATGTGATTAACAGCATAGGTATTCGATTGCGGAAAATACTAAGTTATTATTACTGGATATTTCGATAGATATAATTGGGGAGAACTGGCGTGAACAGGTTGCTCTTCACTTAAGTACCTTGTGATACACGACATTTTTTGTTTTATTATCAGGCACAAAAAGAAACAACGCAGATGGTCTTCCACCCGTGTCGAACGGGATAAAAAGTATCTTATGTCAGTCTCCTGGCTCTAACCTACCTCCCTAAAAATTTTCACCCAAATCTGTTCTGCCGTTCTTGAGTTATAAGTGGTGTAACTAACACGACTTTCTTTTATATATATAATATATATATAATATATAAGATATATTTCGATCTTGACGTAATTGGAATTACAAAATGTTTCATCTGCCGCAAAAAGAATTCACCACTTGCAAGCAGTATCTTTCCACATGCACTGCAAGCAGTGCAAGTAGTGTACATGCAGTAGTATACATGCAGTAGTGTAAAGGTAAAAGGTATATTCAATTAACAGGTAATATCTTGCCTAAACGAATTTTGAAAGATAGGTGTTATATGTCAAAAAACGCGGAAATGAATTGTCTACAACATACTACATATTTAAAAGTGAATTCATTTGTAGATTTTTCTTAAATTAAAAAAAAAAAATTATTTCACCTGTAGCTGTTTACCTTTTTACTTTAAAAAAAAACTTTGAAGGTATGCCTAAGAGCCCTTCAAAATACCTTTTCATCGATATATAGATCATATCTGTAGCTTCTATCGTTTGGATGCTATGAGGGTTTTCATTTTAGCGGTTTTTAGCGATTTCCCGCTAAACTAGCGATTTTTCGAAAAAGTCGTAGAACAAACGTTTCTATATTTTTGAGCGGGAACAAGTCCTCATTCAAACATTTAAGCTAAATCAACGCTTTGATACAAACAAACAAACAAACAAACAAACAAACAAACAAACAGACATACTGACTTTTCATCTCATTTTCGAAAGGCGACTAAAAATTTCAACATTAATTATTTTTTGAACCAGTAATCGGATTTCGATGATCGAGGTGTCATTCGACTCGTATTTTTGATTAGAAGAGTAAAAAATTAAAAAATAATTCAAAAAGGCCCCAATGGCCCCATTTGCTCCAATAATTTAAATTTTTCCCCTCCCACTTACACCTGTTTATCTCACGAACCAGGAAAGTTTCCAAAAGTCTTAGTATGCACATTTGTAAGTTAAATTGATACCTTTCGATCGGTATATAACTCGACCCGATCGGACGGTCATAGCAAATTTTCCATTCTTCCTGTGTATATATGCTAGTCGCTTTCGCACCCTTCGTGCTGCTTTCGTCACTAGCGCGGACTGCCGTCCGCAGTGATATATCAATAATATTGGTGTATTAAATTGATATTATTATTTTTTTTTTCAATTCAATTCAGTGATATATCAATAATATTGGTGTATTAAATTGATATTATTATTTTTTTTTTCAATTCAATTCACTGCATATGGCTATTCTTAAACAATTATTTTTTTTGAAACTTAATTTTTTTTTATTTGTCTTTTAATATTTTAGCAAGTGGTATTTTCTTTATCATGATTTGCCTTTATATTGCCCCTTGGCTATATGTGTTTTCTTTTTATTATTCACTCGCTGGTGAATTTACAATTTTTCCTGCCTTTATTTTGTACAGCCTTCCTACATGTACTCTGATCGGGCGAGTTCTCGCTCAATTTTTACAATCATTATATAGTGACATATCTGCAATAAGAATATAACAAATCTGTCATAAACACAAACGATCTTTTGCAAAGCTTCCCTTTCCAAAAGCTTATCGAAGACACATCACTTTTCTTAAAGCTTATCAAAGACACACCCAAAGTTATGTAGAACTCAAATGTAAACTTTTAAAACCCAAATGTAAACTAACAGAATCCAATAAGTAAATAAATGTAAACAGACAGCCAGCAGAGCTTTGAAGGTTTGCTGTGCCGAGATCACAAATCTTGAAATTAGTTTTTAAGTTGACTTTCACAAATAAAGTACACGAATAAAAAATTAAAAATAAAAAATATTTTTTATTTTATATGTAATTGTTGAACAGTTAATTGGCGCAGCCGGTAGGATATCGAAAAGTTATAAGTAATATCCGTGATCCTATTCAATCAGGTGATAAAGAATCCTTGCACAACCAAGAAATTCTTTAAGATTGAGCACGCGAATTGCCGCGAAATAGTGATTCGGTAAACGTTACAATTTTATAACGAAACGATATCCTCATAAGAACCTGTGTGCATTAAATTAATTAAAAGACCTATTTTGTGGCCCGCTAGATAAAGTGTGACCGCCACTACAGTGAATTTTAATTAATCAACAAGTGCACAGTGCAGTTCACTTAATACATAAGTCTCAATATACTGAGCAGTACACAGAAAAAAAAATGCCATTCTAAAATCAAGTTTAAAATTCTTGATTCAAGCCTGCATTTTTATACCCGTTACTTATTAAAAATAAGTAAAAGGGGATATTGTATTCGTTGCAATGTATGTAACAGGGAGAAGGAAGCATCTCCGACCCTATAAAGTATATATATTCTTGATCAGCATCAACAGCCGAGTCGATATAGCCATGTCCGTCTGTCCGTCCGTCCGTCTGTCCGTCTGTCCGTCTGTGTGAGCGCCTAGATCTCAGAGACTATAAGAGCTAGAGCAACCAAATTTGGCACACAGATTTCTATAAACCCCACGCAGGTCAAGTTTGTTTCAAAATTTTGCCACGCCCCTTTCCGCCTCCGTAAATTGCGAAAATCCACCACACGCACAGTTTTCAAGATATTATGTTTTTTTAAACGGTGAACGTTAGCTACTGTTATTACCTATCATCCTACTAAATCCCAAAAAGATCGGACAAACAGAAAGGTGGTACTGGCTGATTAAAGCTTTTAAGCAATTAAAATGTCTAAAAGCATGCAATAAAAAAATTTTAATTTGTTTATGTAAGTAACGGGTATCCTATAGTCGGGAGCTCGACTATAGCCTTTCCCACTTGTTTAAGTATGTTTTCAGGATTAATCTGAATAATCAAGCCTGTATCGGGATTGAAATGGGAAAATAAGCCCAAATTACTTGATTTTCTCTCGGCCTCTCTCATTTCAACTGGTCCGATGGCTCAGTGGTTAGAGTCGCCGACCTGTTTGAAAAAAACATGGGTTCGATTCCCCCAGTCAATTGCAGTCATAAACATTCCCTTCATAAAAAAAAAAATGTTTAAAAAAAAACAATGAATAAAAAATGTTAAAAAAAAAAATAATTAAAAAAAGAAAAATTTAAAAAAAAATTAAAAAAAGTTTAAAAATTTAAAAATCGTTTCGGATTGAATCCGAGCTAAATATCCCGGATTTTTTTTCTGTGTACGTGAACAAAAATCAGTGGCCCGCTAGATAAAGTGTGACCGCCACACAAATTATATTTAACTAAACACAGTAGCCCGCTTCATGAGTGTGACCGCTACCTCACCCCCGAAAAATCAAACAAGTCAAACAAATAAACAAGAAACATCAGAAAACATGGTATTGACAAACGACAACTTAACTCAATTACTTCGACAAATCCGCCAAGTACCTCAATTTTCTGGAGATCCATGCAGCCTCAGTCCTTTCATCAGGCGAATTGAGTACTTGATGAACCTTTACCCTACCAATGACGCACGAGAGATGGCCGTAATTTTTGGAGCCATTGAATTACAAATCGTTGGAGATGCTGAAAAAATATCACAGCTCGGATTTCACAACGAATGGACAACTCTAAAAGGTGCCCTAATCGATGAGTTCAAGACGCAAACACCGCTGGAAGAATTACTACAACGCCTCTACTCTACACCTTACAAAGGTAACTTACGTCTATTCTGTGAAGAATTAAAAGATAAAAGTACAATTATAATAAACAAATTAGCCTTAGAAGGCAATCAAAATAATTCAATTGTTTATACCCAAGCAATGGCCACCACAATCAAAAATACAATTCAGCGCAAACTGCCAGATAGATTGTTTATGACCTTGGCAAGGTATGATATTTTGACAGTACAGAGGTTACGACAAGTTGCCCAACAAGAAGGTCTATACGAAGACCCAATCTCTGAAAAAGACAAGAAATCTGATAATCGTCCAAAGTTAGGCGTTAACTCCCTAATCCCAAATACTAACAACAAAACTAATATCGATCACAACAAAAACACTTATCCCGGCCAACAATTCAGTCGCCCCTTCAATCCATTCAGGTTTCCCACGCAAGCCCAAAACTTGAATGTAAACAGTAACCAAACACCTTATCAACGAGTCCCACAGAATCCCCATAGGCAACAGCAATTCGATCAGAATAGGCAATTGTATAATGAATTCAGAGAAGACTTAAATCGCGACCGACAGAATGACACCCGAAACTATAGCCAGCCCCCACAGCAGCAAAGAGTGCCAACTAAGCGTTTTAAAGAAGGGAGCAGACAGTCGCGCATGCAAATTGATGAGAGTCATCATCAATTGCAGTATACAGAAACTGAGATGCAATTAGATCCGCTATGTCAACAAGCCGAAAATTTTCCAATATCAGCCTGGGAACACACCAATACATAGAAATTATGTTTAACAATCACAAATACCGATGCATAGTAGACACTGGATCTTCAATAAATATGATGACGCAAAATTTTTTCAATCTTCAAGTCCATTGTAAACAAATAATTGTTCGAAGTATGACAGGGTATTCACGACTAAAAGAATTTGTTAACCTGCAACCAATGGATTATTTCAACAAAGCCAACAATTTTATATACATCAGTTTTCACCTTATTACGATATCCTCTTAGGTAGAAAAGTTTTAATGGACAATAATGGCATAGTAGATTACACTAAAAAAATTACAATATTTAATGACAGAAGATTCTTTCACAAAGAACTACAACTAAATGAATCAAATTCTTCAACAAATTTTGACGGAATCTTACAAGAAAATAACTTTACAAACGAAGTCTCTTACGCTTTGAACAATGACCTTAATTCAGAACGTACATACCGCTTAGATAACCTGAACGAAGAAGAGAAAAATAAATTAACAAAACTTTTAAAAGAATAGAAATAAGTTTTAGCTAACTTGAGGTCTAGTAATGTCTATAAGACACCAACAAACAACAACACACAAAACACTTGCAGATTGCAAGGAGCATGGCACGGTATACAGCTGTTTCAAGAGATGCCAATCTCTATCATCAGTACCGTTGTGCTGACTTGACCAGCGATCTCAGACTGATGTCACTTTTGAGAAGCCAGAACCAGTTGTGAATTTTAGTTCTCAAAAGTGAAAA